>CAUYLG010046520.1:0-154035 GCA_963573385.1 Cacajao melanocephalus | reverse complement strand
ACACTGCATGTTCTCACTCATAGGTGGGTGTTGAACAATGAAAACACATGGAAACAGGGAGGGGAGCATCTCACACTGGGGTCTGTTGGGGGGAAATAGGGGAGGGACAGTGAGGGGTGGGGAGTTGGGGAGAGATAGCATAGGGAGAAATGCCAAATAGAGGTGAAGGAGAGGAAGGCAGCAAATCACACTGCCATATGTGTAACTATGCAACAATCTTGCATGTTCTTCACATGCACCCCAAAACCTAAAATGCAATAAAAAAAATGTTGTAAAATAGGAACATCAGGACTAATCTAGTGAGCATGACTTAAGGTATAGGCACTCTGAAGCTAATGATTTAACAGCACACTGGGTTGATCATAATATCAATTTTGAGTTCTCTGTGAAGAAAAATTGCAGGGGTCCTAAGAAAAGCCTTCTGGCTTCATTTTTCAGGTCAGAATGCCAAAATAAAATAATAAAAAAAAAGGTGAAATTACACTGTAGTTACAGATTTAACAGGACAGAGCATTACTGTCTCTTCTCCTTTCCCCTTGCCCCTCATTTGCATATGATCATATTTCTACTGGTGGAAGGGCAGAAGATTTCTAACTTTCCTATTACCTTACTTTTAGAGAGGAGACAGGTGTCTATGTTCCATTTGTTTGCTAACCCAGTTGTTCCCTTTCTGTTATATCCACAGGCAGCTGGCTAAGAGTCTTGGGCAGGCTGGTGAAATTGAGCCTGAAACAGAAGGTATATTAACAGAGTACGGCGTGGATTTCTCCGATTTCTCTTCAGAAGTTCTAGAATGTCTTCCTCAAGGTCTGCCCTGGACAATTCCACCAGAGGAGTTCAACAAGAGAAGGGATTTAAGGTAAGCACCTGAAACCCTTGAAGAACATATTTCACCCTTTCTGCCTTAACTTTCCTAGGGGCTAGGCTTAGATGTTTTCATCTTTCCATGAACATTCAAGTTCAGTTCAGTTGGGAATAGTACTTTTGTACCACAGTTGGCAAATGACAGCCTACAGGCTCAATCTAGCCCACTACCTATTTATGTACAACCCATGAGCTAAGAATGGTTTTTACATTTTTAAATGGTTGGAAAAAATTAAAACAAGAATAATATTTTATGTAAATTATATGAAATTCAGATTTTAGCAATCAAAAAGTTGCATTGGAACATGGCCATGCTTCTTCATTTTCTATGTTGCTTATGGCTGTTTTTTGCACAACAGCCCAGTTGATTAGTTGCAACCAAGACCATATGGCCTGCAAAGCCAAAAATAGTAACTGTCACCCTTTTACAGAAAAAGTTTGCTGACCCCTATTCTAGACCGTTCTAATTTCAAAAGGTACAGTGCCCACCTTCTCATTGCTATACCCCATAGGTCTGGTCAAGTAAAGACTTATCTAGTTAGAAGTGCCTTCGTTTAAATGGGCCTCTTCAGGCACACAGCAAAGGATTCAAGACTTCTGTACTTGGAGCCTCATTTTAAAGCCTTACTTTTAGGTCTGGAATTTGTTGGAAAGTACTTTTGTGGTATTTTTATAACAACATCTTCTTTGAAGATGTTTCTTCATTGTGGGATGTTAGTTCTTTTCTGATATTTCTCTTCAGAATTTAGTTTCAGTACTGGCATTCATTTTGGATGCCACATGGAGATAGTTAGAACCAAGAAACTTTTCATACAACCCACTGAGGCTCTGGAAGGTTTTTGCTAAGGTCATCCCATGTCAGAGTCTTTTCTGCCACAGTTGCTCGCTTCACGCATCTGAACTTATGACACCTTCAGCTCTGGGTGCCTGTTACCCGACTAGTTTGTGAATACTCCCTCTCTGCACCCTCATACTATTGTATCTTTTAGTAATTTACTGCCTTTTTCTTTTCTTATTGAGGTTAGGCAAGGAAAAGGAGATGATCCTTAGTCCTCTTTCCTACTTGTTAATATCTCTCATAGAACACATATTACATTTGAAGTCAGTTAACCCATATTGCATTCCTGGATTTTAATAGTAACCTCTCTGTCACTGAACCCCTGCTAGCACATGTGTTGTTTCTTCAGGGGCTCTGAGGTCTTGGGCCCATAATGTTAACCTCTCTGAACCTTTGTTTTCTCTTACACAAATTGAGGGGTTTGTTTTTGAGGTCATTTCCTGAATCTAGGAATCTGTCAAATGATGTAATGGGAAAAGAATGCTACAATGAATTGCTGACCCTTATTGTTTGAAGTATAATTAGTATAGCCATGCAGTATCTATCAAAATTTTAAATGCACCTACTCCTGCACCCCAAACTCTACTCAGAGAAGTATACAGAAATATATGTACAAGAATGTTCATTGCTGTCTTGTCATAAAACTTAAACATTAATGACACTGCTAATGTCTATCAGTAAAGGAATGGATTAGTAACCTGTGTTATATCAATATGGTAGCATTCCTTGCAGCTCTGCAAAAAGGAGCTGTATTCATGTTGACTTTCCTAGAAGAATGGCTATAATATATTATGAAGTAAAAGAAACAAGTTTCAGAACAATATGAATATGAGCCTATGTTTTGTAAAGTAATACAAAACCTACATAAATGTACACATATACATATATGTGGATACCTACACACATAAAAGTATATATGTATAGACAAAGGCCTGGAAGGAAATAAACTGTTAACAGTGACTATCATGGAGAGTGGATTCAGTGGAGTGGTAAGGTAATAGGGAAGTGAACTTTGACTTTTCATTTTGCATATTGCCATACTATTCAAATTATTATTTTTAAGACAGAGTCTTACTCTGTTACCCCGGTGGGAGTGCAATGGTGCAATCGTAGTTCACTATAGTCTTGAATTCTTGGAATGAAGCGATCCTCTGCTTTAGCCTCCCAAAGTGCTGGGATTATAAGCGTGTGCCACCATGTCTGGCTAATTCTTTTATTTTACTTTTGTAGAGATGGGGTCTTGCTGTGTTGAGCAGGCTGGTTTTGAGCTCCTGGCCCCAAGAGGTCTTCCTATCTTGGCCTCCCAAAGTGCCGGGATTACAGGCATGAACCACTGCACTGGGTCCAAATTTTTTAAAAGTCACTTGTATAACTTTTGTCACAAAATGAAAGTATTTCTTTTTTTTCTAGCCTCTTAGCCTGCAGGTAAATAATAAGCACATTAGTAGTTATGGGGCCGAGTATTGCTGTAAGTTCCCTCTCATGGCTTCACCTTGCCATTTCTTTGACCTTTATTGCCTTCTGGTTTAGACCATGGAGTAAGAGGTCCTTAGTGAGACCTTGACTCTACACAAAATAGAAAAATCAGACTATTTGCCAGGCACAGTGGTGTATGCCTACTTGGGAGGCTGAGGCGGGAGAATTGTTTGAGCCTAGGTGTTTGAGGTTGCAGTGAGCTATAATCATTGCCACTGCACTCCAGC
Source organism: Cacajao melanocephalus (assembly GCA_963573385.1). NCBI lineage: Eukaryota > Metazoa > Chordata > Mammalia > Primates > Pitheciidae > Cacajao > Cacajao melanocephalus. The sequence continues at coordinate 150,630 of CAUYLG010046520.1, read as the reverse complement.
CTGGGCAGCGGAGCAAGAATCTGTCTAAGGGGGTAAAAGAAAAGAAAAGGAAAGGAAAGAAAGGAAACCTTTCTCTGCAGAAAGCATCTATTAAAATGTAACTTAAATACAAACACACACACATTCACACACACCTGTGTGCCTTGTGAAAGGATCCAAAGACAGAAGGAGTTTATAGAGTGCTCTTTGCTATTAATGAAGTAACAAGGATTTTTAAAAAAATTGCTTTTGAGCCAGGCGCGGTGGCTCATGCCTGTAATTCCAACACTTTGGGAAGCTGAGGCGGGCAGATCACAAGGTCAAGAGATCGAGACCATCCTGGCCAACGTGGTAAAACCCTGTCTCTACTAAAAATACAAAAATTAGCTGGGCGTGATGGTTCACACCTGTAGTCCCAGCTACTTGGGAGGCTGAGGCAGGAGAATTGCTTGAACCCAGGAGGCAAAGGCTGCAGTGAACCGAGATCGTGCCACTGCATTCCAGCCTGGTGACAGAGTGAGACTCAGTCTCAAAAAGAAAAAAATTTTGGCCGGCGCAGTGGCTCACACCTGTAATCTGAGCACTTTGGGGGGCCGAGGTGGGTAGATCACTTGAGGTCAGGAGTTCGAGACCAGCCAGGCCACCATGGTGAAACTTCGTCTCTACTAAAAATACAAAAATTAGCTGGGCTTGGTGGCAGGGGCCTGTAATCTCAGCTACTTGGGAGGCTGAGACAGGGGAATTGCTTGAACCCAGGAGGCAGAGGTTGCAGTGAGCTGAGATCATGCCACTGTACTCCAGCCTGGGCAATAGAACAAGATTCAGTCTCAAAAAAAAAAAAAATACTTTAACCTTAAAACATGTTATCCTTGCCCATTATCCTCAGAATTATGTTTCTAAAATTCAAATCTGATTTATTTTACTTCTTTGCATTTAAAACTTTTCTAATGTTTCTTAATGCCTAATGTAGTAATCTCTGAAGTTTAGAGGTTACTACTTTAGGCATCAAGAAGTAATGTAATAAACTCCCAGACATGCATCTTTATTTTAAAATTGTAAATGAATTTACTAAATTACTAATCTATTATGTACATTCTAAACATAAATAAAAATAGAAAAATAAAAATGAAGTGAGAAATAAAATTTTAAATATTTTCATTTTACTTACAAAAGTGTAGAAAACTGTTTATATAGTAATTTTACTTTTGGTGAAAGCAATATAATTGAATAATATTCTTTATTATATTTATTAAAATTTTACTTTAACAACTAGTGATATGGAAATTCAGAGATCTGATTCTAAGTTCTGTATGTTTTGGTACTCTGTTTTAGTGATTATCATAATTGAAAAAGATACATGTTTAGAAGATGTGAGCTGAGCTTACAAAATCATAATACTCATCTCTTAGTCCTATTCGTGAATTATATTCCAATTCATTTTGAAATTTAGCTAATAAATTTCCATCTTTTCTGATGTCAGTTCTTGTGGATTCATTGAAAAGTGCTGTGTTTTTAGATAAAAAATAGATTTATAATTTCCAGTTACTCTTTAGTTGGTATCTTTAAAAACTAGTTAGAAAATTCAGCCAGGTGCGATGGCTCACACCTGTAATCCCAGCACTTGGGGAGGCTGAGGTGGGCAGATCGACTTTCCTGAGGTCACGAGTTCAAGACCAGCCTGACCAACATGGTGAAACCCTGTCTCTACTAAAAATACAAAAATGAGCCAGGCGTGGTAGCGGGCCCCTGTAATCCCAGCTACTCAGGAGGCTGAAGCAGGAGAATCGCTTGAACCCAGGAGGTGGAGGTTGCAGCCAAGCTCACACCACTGCACTCCCGCCTGGGCGACAGACCAACAATCTGTTTAAAAAAAAAAAAAAAAAAAAAAAAAAAGAAAATTATAGTAAGAAGTTTAAATCTGTAGATATCAATTATTTTGTAGTTTATACACGTACATCATTTTAGGCCCCAAATAAAATAACAATAGAAGTATTTCAAAACATCCATTTAAAAAAACGTTATCTTTAAAATTTGAACGTTATTTTGTTTTCAAAATGCAATTTTTTTTCCCTTATTATTAAAATACCATGTTTACCTTGAAGGACAGATTAAGCACGTTTAACTTTTCGAAAACATCTACTAGGTAACATATGACTGACAGCCATTGTTTTGAAATCATAATGTACCTGGAGATGAATTCATGTTAGATGCAGAAGAAACGTCAGTGTTGCCATTTTTCTAGTGTTAATGGTATCACCAGTGGTATTAGTGGTTTAGTATTATCTTCAATATGTGGACCTTTGCAGTCATCTTTTTTAGCCACTTGCCTTTTTTGTTAGGATTAGTTTAACTAAAACTAGATAATACTCATGAATCCACGTGCCTGGGCATAAGACCGATTAGTTGCAGTTGGCGAAAGCATAGGAACTAAGAGTGCCAGTGTCATTGCCTTTGTGTTCTGGAACGCCAACTCTGTACACCTTACCTACCACCTGTACACCTTACCTACCACCTGACCCACACATCTAGTGAGGGTGCCAGGGTTAATTCATGTAGTTATGTAGTGTCAGTTAATTCTTTATTATTTAATACACATAAAGAGAAGCCATAAGTGTGTGGAATGAGCTCCAGTGGTGTAGTTGGTCAGTGTGCGGTACTGTACGGCAGTAGGTAAGCATGTGGAGGTTTTCGAATCTGTTCACCTTTTCTTTTTTTTTGACTGGTTTTGTGATGGATTTATTCAGTTTTTATACCAAAAATATTTATTGAACACCAATCATAGGCACTGAGGATAACAGTGAACAAAAATAGATGTATTCTCTACCCTTGTGAAACTCTCAGCTTTTTGGCAGAAGAGCATGAATGAAATTGTTAAGCAGTAGTCAAATGTGGAATTGTAATGAAGGAGAGGGGTGCCTGGTGGAAGTGTTTGTGATCATGTGGTTTCTTCTGCTCTGATATCCATTGCCTTCAGAGTTTATAAAATCAGTATTCATTTTCCTAAGAATGTCAAAAGAAGTAGGATTGAGTCCCAGCACATGCTGAAAAATATGTGCTATGTTGAATAAATTAATACATATTTTGTAAATGAATACAATCAGCCCTTTTTCAAACATTTATTTGCATATTGTTTATATATAGTATGTATAATATGTATACATGTGGATGTAGAATATATGTCACATACTGAGTTAGCCACTGGAAATGCAAAGACAACCAAGGGCCAGGCCTTGTTCTTCAGGGAGACAGATTCGTACTCAGATGAATTACAGTGGACAATGACAAGTGCTGTAATATAGGTATGAACAGACTGCCAGGGTCATTGGTGCATGAGGTGAGATCTGAAAAAATGAGCAGGTATAGAGGGAACTAGAGTGACTAAAGTTGTCTTCATTTTAGTGATAGTTCATGGCTGCAGAAAGGCAGTATGTTCCCTTCAGACTTCAAGATCCTTCTATAACAGGGCTTGCAAGTCCTATGGTTTGGTCAGTTGATCCCCTCTTCTGGGTCACCGTGCCTCAGAGCCTGCAGTGTTACTCTGGCTCTAGCTACGTAAGAACTTCTACATACCCGTTTAGGTTTGGTATTTGAACAATTATATTTGGAACAGAAAAGTTCCATCAATCTTTAAACCTCATAATCCAATTATGTCAGTAAAATTCCAGTTTTTTGGTCCAATGGAATTGGGGTAATATTTTGCAAACTGAAGTTGAGAGAAATAGTGTTTATTTTGAAAAGAAAAATGGTTGGTTAGCAATTTTCAAGAAGTTAGGCTTGCGTGAACTCCTAGGGGCCATATAGCCCTCCCGACTGGGGTCACCATTTTTCTGGACCTTCAGCTCTAGTCTCTGGAGAGTCCCTGCTTTCATGGCCTAGGCCTGTTGCTGTCTTTAGAAGGGCATCTGAGGCTTTAAAAAAGAAAAGCAACGTAAATACTGGAAAACTTTGAGGATCAGAAAGATAATATGTCCAAGGAAACTGCTTAAAGGGGGGTTGCATTAGAAGCTCAAGAAACCCAGAAGTTATTTCTGAGACTGGCTCCAGTTATTTCTGATTTCATTCATATTGTTTTGTTTCCTTTGTTGCTAAACTGGAATGGGAAACCAAAGCCTAAAAGCTCAATTAAACTGGAAAATGAAAACCTAAATATCGGAGCGGGGAAGATACCACACTAAGCCGATTTTTATGTTTTTCCTGTAGTTAGTATTATTACGGAAGTTTGAATCATGTCACTTTTTAGTAAAACCATGAGTTTCATTGAAGTGGAGGTGGTTTCTATAGCTTTTTACAAGAGAACTTGTGGGTATCTATTTCTTTACTATTCCCTCAATAAAAAGGAAGCCCAGTGACCTCCACCAGACCATTACAAATGTGAAACTTGGCACTTAAAATTGCTTGCTCTAAATTTTCCAATTGCTTTCTCTCTTTTTTTTTCCATTTAATGTCGTTCTGCCAACTAGTGATTTTATTATTATAAACAGGACATTGTATTCACTTTTAGGAAGAAATATGAAGCTGGAGGTAAAATTACAAACTTCAGCTTCTCAGCTGCCAAAATAGAAAACAATGAGCTAAAAATACTAAGCACAGAAAGGGGGTTGTGGTAAGAAATATTGAAAAATCTTCAAGATGGAGCTGTTCCAAATAGACAGAAATTTCCTCTCACTCCAGGTACAACCAACCTTGAAATAGCAACTTGAAAGGGGAGTCATATAATACTAACCTCTTTCAGGTCAACCCTTTTGTGGGAAAGCTTTCAAACATAACCAACATTAAGTGACTAATGATCTTGCTGTTTATCAGGAAGTCCAATATGATTAAATTGCCATTTAGAAAAAGGTTCCTCTGGTAAGACAGTGTGGCAAAATTGAAGGAGCGCTAAAAGTTAGTTCTAGTTCTCCCCAGGGCCTAGCTGGTGACTTTAGGCAAATCAGTTAAATCTGGGGAAGTGGAGAGGAGTGAGCAATTTTATCTTTTGTGAAATGAATTTTTGACCAGATTAGGATTTTTCAAAACATGTTGCCAGGTCATGAATAGATGTCATGCAGAAAAAGGATCTGTGGGCAAGTATTTTTGGAAAACAGTGGGTTAATAGATTTCTTAGAGTTTCTTCTCATGGATTAGTATTCCTTAGAGTATATTTTGCAACTTTCTTAGCTAGGTATTTCAAACTCCTTTAGCTTTAACAGTGCATAACTCTGTATTTGAAATGTCTTTTCTGAGTTATTTAGAACTATCTCATTTTTGGATTTGAAAGAAAATGGTATCTCATTAGCAACTGACTGCTGCGTTTATCTGACAAATACCGACTGTGCCCCACCATGGGCCGCACAGGAAAGATAATTACGGAGGAAATTGATGAGTTGTGCTTTAAATCTCAGTTCTTCGATTGCCAAGGGAACCCCTTATTTCCTTAGCTGGAGGGAAGCAAGATTAAATTGTTTGGCATCAAATGGGGAAGCTGTCACTGTCATTTGAAATTACTGGCAGTAGAATTCCTTTCATGTAAATCCCAACTTACTGTGAAATTATAAGAAATGCATAGATAGTAACAAGGATTAATGGGCCCTGAAGTAGGTACACAACTGGACATTCTTAATTGTAAGTATTTACTACTTCGTCAGCCCATAAAATTCATGTTAATAAATGCATTGCTCTCAGAGAAGACAAATACTCAAAGATCAGTAGATTTTTGTCTGAACAGGTGGAAAAATGCCTACTGGCAGAAGACAGTACTCAAATTTATTCCCTAGAAATATTTTTATAGTACTGAAGAAATATGAGTACATGGGCAAGATAATTTCTACGTCTTCTAAATAAAATCAGTTTGGAAATTATACTATAATGGTATTTAAAAATTTCATTTTGTGGTATAGATGGCCTAAAATTTGGAGTAAATTGGAGTATAGAGATAACTAAATGTCAGTGTGGCAGTCTGTTTTTATATTGAGATATTGAAATACCATAAAATTAATCCTTTTAAATTCAGTGGTTTCTTGTATATTAATAGACTTGTTCAACCATCACCACTATCTAATTCCAGGACATTTTTATCACCCTCCAAAAGAAATCCCATTAGCGTTACTCCTCATTCCCTCTCCCCGCAGCTTCGCACAACTATGAATCTATTTTCAATCTCTGGATTTCCCTATTCTCAACATTTTATATGAATGGAGTCATATAGTAAGTTCCCTTTGGTAGCTGACTTCTTTTACTTGACATAATGTTTTCAAGGTTCATCCATGTTGTTGCATATATGAGAACATAATACCGGTTTATAGCTGAATGATATTCTATTGTATGGATATTTCACATTTTGTTTATTCATTAGTTGATGGACATTTGGGTTGATTCCCCAGCTTGACTATTATGAATAATACTGCTATGAGTATTTGTGTACAGGTGTTGGTGTGGACATTCAGTTATCTTGGGCGTATACCTATGACTGAAATTGCTGGGTCATATGGTCAGTCTGCTTTTAGAGTAACTGTGAAACTATTTTTCAGAGTAGCTGTATCATTTGCATTCCCCATGGCAATGTATGAGGGTCTCAGTTGCTCCATATCCTAACACTTGTTATCTGTATTTGTGATTATAGCCATTGTTGTAGGTGTGGGGTAGTATCTCATTGTGGTTTTGATTTGTATTTCTGTCATGACTAATGAGGCTGAATGTAATTTGATGTACTTATTGGTCATTTGTATGTTTTCTTTGAAGAAATATCTATTCAGATAATATCTGTTCAGATCCCGTGTCATTTTTTAAATTGGATTGCCTTTTTATTGTTGAGTTAAATGAGTAGTTTCTATATTCCAAATACTGGTCATTTATCAGATATATGATTTGCAGATATTTTCTCCTACTTGTGGGCCGGCTGTCTTTCACTTTCTTGGTGGTGTTCTTAGAAGCACAAAGTTTGAAAATTTGATGAAGGCCAGTTTAGTCTGTTTTTCTTTTGTTGCTTGTGTTTTGGTGTCATATCTAAGAAACCATTGGCAGAGATCACAAAGATTTAGACATATGTTTTCTTTTTGTTTGTTTGTTTTGAGACGGTGTCTTGCCTTGTCACCCAGGCTGGAGTGCAGTGGTGCAAGCTTGGCTGCAACCTCCACCTCTTGGGTTCAAGTGATTATCCTGCCTCAGCCTCCCGAGTAGCTGGGATTACAGGCACCTGCAACCATGCCCGGCCAATTTTTTTTTTTCTTTAAGTAGAGACGGGGTTTCGCCATGTTGGCCAGGGTGGTCTCCAACTCCTGACCTTAGGTGATCCACCCAGCTTGGCCTCCCAAAGTGCTAGGATTACAGGTGTGAGCTACTGCGCCAACATAAGTTTTCTTCTATGAGCTTTATACCATTAGTTGTTATATTTATGATTCATTTGTAGTTAATCTTTGTAAATGGTGTGAGGTATGGGTCAAACTTCATTTTTTCGCTTGTGGATAACCAGTTGTTTCAGCACCATAAGAAAAACTTGTTAACAAGATGAATTTTTCTTCATGAAATTGTCTTGGCATTCCTTGTCAAAAATTATATGACCATAAATTTATTGGTTTATTTCTGGACTCTCAATTCTGTTCCATTGATTTGTATATCTGTCTTTATGCCAGTACCACACTGTCTAAATTATTGTAACTTTGTAGTGAGTTTTGAAATTGAGAAGTGTGATTATTCCAACTTTGCTTTTTTTTTTTCTTTCAGATTTTTCCACTATTCTGGGTTCCTTGCATTTCCGTATAAATTTTAGGATCAGCTTGTCAATTTCAAGAGGCATTCAGCATTTTCATAGGAATTTCTCTGAGTTTGTAGATCAGTTTGGGGAGCACTTCCGTCTTAACACTGTGAAGTCTTCCAACCTATGAACGTGGGATATCTTTCTATTAATTAGGTCTTTAATTTCTTTCAATAACGTTTTGTAGTTTTCAGTATACAAGGTTTTTTGTTAAATTTAATCCTACATATTTTTTCTTTTTGATGCTGTTATAAATGAAATTGTTTTCTTAATTTAATTTCTAAATTATTCATTGCTAATGTTTAGAAATGCATTTGATATTTATATATAGATCTGGTATCCTGCAATCTTATAAAAATCATTTGTTGGATGGGCATGGTGGCTCAGGCCTGTAATCCCAGCACTTTGGGAAGCTGAGGCTGGTGGATCACTTGAGGTCTGGAGTTTGAGACCAGCCTGGCTAACATAGTGAAACCCTATCTCTACTAAAAATACAAAAATTAGCCAGGCTTGGTGGCGGACGTCTGTAATCCCAGCTACTCAAGAGGCTGAGGCAGGAGAATCGCTTGAACCTGGGAGGCAGAGGCGGCAGTGAGCTGATATCACGCCACTCTGCTCCAGCCTGGGCAACAGTGTGAGACTCCACTTCAAGACAAAACAAAACAAAACAAAACACAAAACAAAACAACACATTTGTTAGCTCTGTTTTTCGTGGATACCGTGGAATTTCCTATATTTAGAAGTTTGTATCATCTGCAAATAGAGATAGTTTTACCCTTCCTTTCCAATTTGAATGCCTTTTATTTCCTTTTCTTATCCAGTTACTCAAGCTAGGACCTTCAGTACAGCGTTGAGTAGAATTAATGGGAGTGGGCCTCTTTTGTACCTGATCTTGAGAAGGGAAAGCACTAATTCAGGTTTTTTGTTTGTTTTTTGCTTTTTTGAGACAGGGTCTTGTTCTGTTGCCCAGGCTAGAGTGCAGTGGTACAATCACAGCTCACTACAATTCCGGGCTCAAGTGATCCTCCCAGCTGAGCCTCCTAAGTAGCTGGGACAACAGGGTGTGCCACCATACCCAGCTAAGTTTTGTATTTTTTGTAGAGGTGGGGTTTCACCATGTTGCCTGGTTTGTTCTTGAACTCTTGGGCTCAAGAGATCTGCCCTCCTCAGCCTCCAAAAGTGTTGGATTACAGGTATGAGTCGCAGCACCCAGCCCAGTCTTTCAATATTAATTTTAATGCAAGCTTTGGGGTTTTGTAGATGTTCTCTCTGACACTGAACGCTTTTCCTTCTAGTCCTAATTTGTTGACTGGTTTTCTCATGGAAGAGTGTTGGATTTTGTCAAATGGTTTTTCTGTCTGTTGAGGTGGTCATGTGATTTTTGTTATTAATCTGTTTCATTGACTGACTTTCATATGTTGAGCCATTGCATTCCTGGGATAAAATTCCACCCTTGTGGTGTATAATCCTTTTTACATTGCTAGATTTGGTTTACTGGATTCCCTTTTAGAAGTTTTGCTTCTTGTTTTTTTTTTTTTTTTTGAGGCACGAGTCTCGCCCTGTTGCCAGGCTGAAGTGCAGTGGCACAATCTCAGCTCACTTTAGCCTCCACCTCCCGGGTTCAAGGGATTCTCCTGCCTCAGCCTCCCAAGTAGCTGGAATTACAGGTGCCAACCACCACAGCTGGCTAATTTTTTGTGTTTTTAGTAAAGACAGGAGTTCACCATATTGGCCAGGCTGGTCTCGAATCCTGACCTCAACTGATCTACCTCCCTCGGCCTACCAAAATGCTGGGATTGAAGGCATGAGCCACTGCATCTGACTTCTTCCTAGAAATTTGTCTTTTGCCTCTTGGTTATCTAATTTCTTGGCATATTGTTGTTATTAGTATTCCCTTATAATCTTTTTTGTTTCTCTAAGATTCGTAGTAATATTTGCTCTTTCATTTGTTAGTTTAGTAATTTGAATCAATTCCCCCGCCCCCCCCCCCACCTTTTTTGGTCAGCTTAGCTCAGGGTTTGTCAATTTTGTTGATCTTTTCACATAGCCAACTTTTAGTTTTATTCTTCTCTTACTTATTTACTCTCTTTTTCATTTATTTCTAATCTTTATTATTTTCTTTTTTTCTGCTTGCTTAGGTTTAGTTTGTTCTTCTTTGGTTAGTTTCTTAAGGTAGAAGTTTATATTGAGTTCAGATCTTTCTATGTTGGGTTGTTTTTTTTTTTTTTTTTTTTTTGAGGTGGGGTCTCAGTATGTCATTCAGGCTGGAGTGTAGTTGTGCAGTCATGGCTCACTACAACCTCTGCTTTCCAGGCTCAAGCAGTCCTCCCACCTCAGCTTCCTGAGTAGCTGGGACCACAGGCACATGCCACCATGCCTGGCGTTTTTTTTTTTTTTTTTTTTTTTTTTTTGGAGACAGTATCTCGCTCTGTCGCCCGTATTGGAGAGCAGTGGCGTGATCTCAGCTCACTACAACCTCCGCCTCCTGGGTTCAAGTGATTCTCCTGTCTCAGCCTCCCGAGTAGCTGGGATACAGGCATGTACCACTACGTCTGGCTAATTTTTGTGTCTAGATTTGCAGCTATAAACCTCCCTCTCTATCTCCCTGATTGCTTTAGCTGCATCCCATAAATTTTGGTAGGTTGTTTTTGTTTTCATTTATTTCTAAATATTTTTAAATTTCCTTTGAGATTTCTTCTTTGACCTATTTTTTATTTAGGCGTAGGTTAATTTCTACACATTTGTGAATTTCTCCAATTTCTTTATGTTATTAATTTCTAATTCCATTCTATTTTGGTCAGATAACATACTTTGTATGATTTTAGTCCTTGTATATTTATTGAAACTTGTTATATGGTGAGGAGAATGTTCCATATCCACTTTAAAAGAATGTGTCTTCTGCTGTTGTTGGAGTGTTCTGTAGATATCTGTTAGATCTAATTGATTTATACTTTTGTTCAAGCTTTGTGTTTCCTTGTTTATCTTTTGTCTAGTTTTTCTCTCTGTTACTGGATGTTGTGTATTGATGTATATTACATTTGAATTCTACTTTTCTCCCTTAAGTTCTGCCATTTTTGGCTTTGAGTATTTTGTGGCTTTGTTGTTAAGTGCATATATGTTTGTAATTGTTTCATTTTCTAGATGGATTGACCCTATTATTATAAAATGTTATCCTTTGTCTTTACTAACATTTTTTGCCTTGAATTCTATTTTGTCTGCTATTAGTTGGCTACTCCAACTGTCCTTTGTTACTGTTTGCATGGCACACACACGTGCATAAACACACATGCACATACACACATACAAATAAATACTATTAAATAATATACTATAGCACTCTGGAAATCATCTTACCTCTCTTCATCTCCAAGGTTTGCTGTTATTGCTGTTTTTTCTTTCTGCTGTTCATTTTTTGACTTTGCTGAGCTAATTCTTTTGCATCTGTGCTGTGTTCTGAATGTTTATGTTCCCTCTAAGTTCATAGGTTAAAACTCTAACCCTCAAATTATAGTTTAGGAAGGCGATTAAGTCAAGGGTAGAGCCCTCATGAATGGGATTCGTGCCCTTACGAAAAGAAGCACGAGGAAGAAACCTCACCCCTTTCACCATGTGAGGACACAGTGAAAAGGTGACATTCATGAGGAAGTGGACCTTCATCAGATTTTGAGTCTGCCAGTGCCTTGATCTTGGACTTTCCACTGTCCGAAACTGTGAGAAATAAATGTTATAAGCCACTCAATTTATAGTATTTTGTTATAGCAATTCAAAGAGACAAAGAAAAACAGTTTGTATTCTGTGTTCTTTGAAGCCACTGAAATCTCTGTGTGGCTAGCTTAGGGGTCAGCTAAGGAATAAACAGATATTTCCTTAAATATTTGAAAATAGTAAGTCTGTTAGGGTTTGTTGAGAGACTCTGTGTAGACTCACACCTTTAATGCTTAGGCATGCACTTTACAACTCTGCTGTAGCCTTTACTTCCTGCCATTGTGGAGCTTCAGGGTCAGCCAGAAGTGAGAGCGTAAGACCTTCTTACTTCTTAAGTCTTTCTTGGTCATGTGCACAGCCCTATGCGTGACTGTGACCATCTTGATCCCCAGGAATGTGTCAGACCTTTTCACAGCCTTTTATAGATGCCTCATTCTCCAGCTTTTCCTTTTAATTTTTTTGGTCAGCTCTTCATCTCAGACAGCTGCAAGGTTAATTAAATGCTGCTGGATGTTTTTGGTGAACATCCCTGGGGCTGTAAGGCTGTTTGCAGTGAGCAAGGTTTGAGGAAGGTCAAATTAAGCAAATGTTGTGAGTGGGGTTTTCAGGGAACTGCTGGACAGGTCAAATAATGACATTTTTCCTGTGATGCAGTTTTTAGGGTGCTCTAAAAGTGTTCTGGCTGTTCCCGTGGCTGCTAGGCTGCTGGTTTCACCACGATTACAATGCTGTTGATTTTAAGGCTACTGTAGAGCTAGAGAGAGGAGTGTGGGAATACGGAAAGTAAAACTTTAGAAAGTTCACTGTCCTTGTTCATATTTAGCCATTTTTCTTGAGTAATTGCACCTCAGAATGTTAAAAGCCTGTAGTTAATTTCCAGAGTTATGCAAAATTTGTTTTTGACAATTTTGCCCAGTGTTGTTGTTACTTATATGGAGTAGTAGCTTTTCAGAGATCTGTACTTTGCCAGTCCCACTGATGTGACTCTCAGGTCTCTTCACTTTTATTGCCTGAATTGGATATAAAAGAAGACAATGTCTTGCAGAAAAGCTACAAGCTTTCCTGGGAAAATAACAGATAGAGTGAAAGGAAGATAGAATTTGAAAATAAGGTCAGGTGCATGGCTCACGCCTATAATCCCAGTACTTGGGAGGTCTAGTACTTGGGGTTGATCGATTGAGTCCAGGAGTTCCAGACTAGCCTAGGCAACACAGCAAAACCCCATTTCTACAGAAAAGTACAAAAATTAGCTGGGTGTGGTGGCATGTGCCTTTATAGTCCCAGCTACTAGGGAGGCTGAGGTGAGATGATCACTTGAGCCCGGGAGATTGAGGGTGCAGTGAGCTGTGATTGCACCACTGCACTCTAGCCTGGGAAACACAGTGAGGCTCTGTCTCAAAAAAAGTGAAAAGAAAAAAAGCACAGAGCAGTCAGTAATTGTGTGGGCAAATTTTTCTTAAGATTATTAGGGTAGCCTGACATTCATATTAAGGCAGGTCAAAAATGAAATGATCAACTCTGTTGATAATAGGAAAAGAGGGAAATAAATTTCTTAGCTTCCTATACAATATCCTGTTCTGCTTTCAGCCCTTCATCTTTCCCCAGTTTTACTTTGTCATAGTTCTCTGTCTTAACCTATGCCTTGCATTGTACTTCATCCATTTTCCAGGGCCCATCTTAAATGCTGTAAGTCCTTTGTCTTCTCCCTCTAGAACAATTAGCCATGCCCTTCTCTCTTCTCCCTTGGCAGTCTACTCACTTGCCATAACATACTCTAATTCACTTACATATGACTCAGTCTGTCTGATGGGTAGAAAAGTTCTCATCAAGAACAAGGACTGTGTTACTTTTCTGTTTCTGGTTGCTAACTCAGTACCTGGCATATAATAAATTATATCTAAATATGTACAGGATAAAAGAAGAGAGGAAAAGGAAAAAGAAAAGATTTTGTTGAGTTTCAAGAGTATATATTAACTTACTCAATATAATATGTTTTTTAGCAAGTGCTAGGACTCATTTCTGTTTCTTTGGGGTATTTCTAAGAAAACGAGTATTGATAAAACATAGTCTGGTACCTTCAAAGAGGTTATAATATAGTGGGAAAATTAGGTAGAAAACATCTTAAATAATAAAATGTTAAAATTACTATAATAAAATGAGAGGCACAGCTTCTGTTTCTGGCAAAGATGAAATATACCCATTCCTCCCAGATCCTCTTCTTATAACTAAAAACATGGACATAACATGACAGACAAGCATAGGAAGATTCCAAAAGGTGGGAAAACAAAGCTAGACGGCCTAGGAATCTCAAGACTTGAAGAACAACATGGCAGTAATTTCCTCGGGTTTCCTTTTTGCCTCCCATATATCCCAGACATGGTGCTGCAGACGTCACCACCCTGGAATGGCCAAAAAGCACAGGAAAAGTTACCTCCAAGAAAAACTTGTCTCCTTTAGTCAAAGGATCAGGAAAAGGATGGTCTAATGCCGATGCCCATCCCATGCTAGCCCAGCACCAATGAAAAGCCCCACCACCACATAATACACATGAACGCTCTACAGTTGCAGTGGAACTGAGCAAGATGTAAATATTGCACACACGGCCATCCTGTCTTATGAAATCAAGCAGCAATGCTCCACTTCTCGCAACTGGTGGCTTCCATGGAGCTGAGGAGTGAGTTAATCTTCCATACTGCTTACCAGATGCATATGATACCCCACTTCCCTCTTTGGGAGGTGTCAGCAGATCTAAGGTAGCAGGGCAGAGCAGTTGGCAGTGCTCTAACCCCCCTGCCAGAATAGGGTCTGCAGAACCGAGTGAGAAGCTGATGTCATTTCCCATCCAGGGGAGGCCGACTATGTTCAAATTCCCTTAATGGAGTAGTTTGGGCAGAGCTGAGGATGAAGCTGATCTCCCATTCCCCATCCAGTAAAAGTAGGCAGTGCTCCAGTTTTCCTACCAGAATAGTGCCAGTAGGTTCCAGTGGTGAGATAAGCTTCTAACCCTATCTGGCAGCAAAGAAACTTAATGAGGCAGGGCAAGTCTCCTGGTACCAGTGAGACCCAGTACAAACTGAGCCTCCACTTCCTACCAGCATAAACAAAGTGGTACAAAGTGGGTATAGTGGACACTTACCTCCTTCCCTTCCCAGATGTCAACAGGGAGCTGGGCTTCTGCCTCCAGACTGCAGCAACAAAGGTGTGTGTGTGTGTGCCAGACTTCCGATTTCCCTTTTCTTGGAGGCAGTGGGTTCTTGAAGGGAATGAGACAGCAGTAGTTGGTACCCTTCTTCTACCAGGTAGTTGTCAGCCAAGAGAGTAGCTGAATTTCCGCTTACCCATCTGTACTGAGGCAGTGTGAGTCAGTGCTCCTTTTCTGCTGCAGAGACCAGCAGGAAGCTGACCACACATACCTACCTGTCTCTTGTACCGTACCTCAGTAGGGGATTGCTGACTAAAAAATAGATTAAATAGGATGCAGAATCTCATAATATAATGTCCAGAATGTCTAGGATTCAACAGAAAATCACTCTTTATGCCAAGAACCAGTAAAATCACAATGTCAACGAGAAGAGAAACTGACATCAACACCTTAGATTTTGTGATGCTCTGACAAAGATTTTAAAACAGCTTTATAAAAATGGCTTAACAAATAATAAATTCTCTGGAAACAAATGAAAAAAATAGAAAATCTCAACAAAGAAATAGAAGCTTTTAAAAAACAATCAAATGGAAAATACAGGAGTGAAAAATATCACCAAAAGAAAAAAAGCCTCACTAGGTAGACTCTGTTGTTGATTAGAGATGACAGGTTAGAATCAGTGAACTGGAAGACAGATTGATGAAATTACCTAGTAAGAACAACAAGGACCTATGGAACAATTACAAAAGAGTTAACATTTGTGTCACTGGAGGCCAGAACAAGAGGAGAGAGTGAAGAGGACTGGAAAAGTATTCAAAGGAATAGTGGCTGGTAACTTCCCAAATGTGGCCAGTGACATAAGCCTACAGTTTCAAGAAGTTGAGCAAACTCCAAAATATCATAACCCCAAAGAAATCTGTGCCAGGGCACATCATGTTAAAACTTCTGAAAACCAAATACAAAAAAAATTTAAGTAGAGATAAATTATGTGTTACTTATAGGGGAACACCAATTCAAATGACAGCAGTTTGTCATTTGAAAGCATGGAGTACAGAAGGAAGTGGAACAACATTTTTCAAAGAACTGAAAGAAAAGAACTGTTACAAATCCTATATCTAAGTGAAAATATTCTCCAGAAATGAAAGGAAATGAAAAATTTCTCAGACAAGGGAAAGTGAAGAGAATTTGTTGCTAGCCGTCATGCCCTTCAAGGATAGCTAAAGGAAGTTATCCAAACAAAAAGAAAACGACAGCAGAAGAAGGTTTGGAGTTTCAGAATGGAAAGAACATCAGAATGGGTAACAATAGGGGCAAATATAATAGACTACCTTTCTCTTGAGTTTCTTTTTTTCTCCCCCTTCCTTCCCCTTTGCCTTCCCCTTCCCCAATTCCCCTTCCCAATACAGGGTCTTGCTGAAGTGCAGTGGCATGATCACGGCTCACTGCAGCCTCAACCTGTTGGGCTCCAGTGATCCTCCTGCCTTAGCCACCTCAAGTAGCTGGGACTACAGGTGCACACCACCAGGCCAGGCTAATTTTTCTTGCTTTTAAAATTTTTTGTAGTGATGGAGTCTAGCTGTGTTGCCTAGGCTAGTTTCAAACTCCTGGGCTCAAGCAGTCCTCCTGCCTTGGCCTCCCAAAGTACTGAGATTACAGGTGGAAGCCACTGTACCCGGCCTCATTAATTTCTTAAATCATATTTGATAGTTGAAACAAAGATTATAGTATCATCAAATGTAGTATTCAATGTATGTGGAAGGAATATTTAAAACAATTATAGAGAGGATAAAAGAACCTAAATGGATCTAAGGTTTCTACACTTCATGCAGAGTGGTAATCATGGTGTGTTTTTTTTTAAGATGGTCTCACTCTGTCACCCAGGATGGAGTGCAGTGGTACAGTCACAGCTCACTGAAGCCTCAAACTCCTGGGCTCAAGTGATCCTTCCACCTCAGCCTCCTGTGTATCTGGGATTACAGGCACACGTCACCATACCCACCTAATTTTTTTATTTTTTTGGAAAGGATCTTGCTATGTTGCCCAGGCTGGTCTCAAACTCCTAGGCTCAAGTGATCCTCTCACCCTGGCCTCCCAAAGTATTGGGATTATGAGCATGAGCCACTGTATCTGGCCAGTAAAATGTTGTTATTAGTAGACTGTGATAAATAATTTATATAATAATAGCTAGAGCAACCAGTAAGCAAACTATGCAAAGTAATGGACTCAAAAGCTTTGAAAACAAATTGAGATGGAATCCAAGAAAGAAATGTGCATTTAACTTACAGGAAGGTTAAAAAAAGAGAGAGAAACAGAATAACAAGAAAGAGAAGCAGCAAACAAAACAAAATATAAGGTAGCAACTTAATTTCTCAAATACTAATAATAGCCTTAATGTAAGTTGGCTAAATATACCAATTAAAAGGCAGAGATTTGCATGTCAGATGTTTGGGGATTTAAAAAATGATAAAAGACAGAGCGGCAAAATAGATTTAAAAAGGCAAGGTTTAACAATTAGATGTCTACAGCACACTGATTTCAAATATAACAACATAGGTTGACAATATGAGAGGATTAAAAAAATGTATCATGCAAATACTAAAACAAGCAGGAGCTGCTATATTATTGTCAAAAAAAGTAGACTTCAGGCAGAGAAAATTACTAGAGACACAAAGGGACATTACATTATGTTAAAAGATTGAATTCACCAAGAAGAAATGTGATCCTAAAGGTGTACACACCAAACAGCAGAGTCTCAAATTACATGTAGTAAAATGGATAGGTATGTTGGTGTAGTGTGGGGAAAAAAAAGATAGGATGGAAGGAGAAATAGTGCCACAGTTACATGTGGATGCTTCAGCACCTTCTCTATCAAAATCAGCAAGGATACAGAAGATCTGAACAACACAGTCATCCAACAGCGTCTAATAAATACGTACAGAATAACCCACCCAACAAGAGCAGAATACACATTTGCAGTTTTTTGTTTTGTTTTGTTTCTGTTATGGTAGAGATGAAGTCTCACTATGTTGCTCAAGCCAGTTTCTAACTCCTGGGCTCAAGGGATCCTCCCACCTCGGCCTCCCAAAGTGTTGGGGGATTACAGGTGTGATCCACCACATCTGGACCCAAATAAAGTGATCATGGCATAGTCATGAAGATAGACCACATCTTGAATTATGAAACAAACTTCCCCTCATGCGAAAATGAAGTCATATAGCATATGTTCTCTGACCATATGGAACTACAAACTAGAAATCCATAACAGGAAAACAGAAAATATCCAGATGCTTGGAAATTAAACAACACACTTATAAATAATTCACTGGTCAAAGAGGAAATCTCAAAGGAAATATTTAAAAAATATATAGAACTAAATGAAAATGAAAGTACAACATATCAAAATATGTGAGATATAGCTAAGCAGCACTGAGGAAAATTTATAGCTCTAAGTGCTTACATTTAAAAAGAAAAAAGATCTTAGCAGTGAGCTGTATTCTTACCTTAGGAACCTAGATAAAGAAGAGCAAGGCTGGGCATGGTGGCTTATGCCTGTAATCCTTTCACTTTGGAAGGCTGGGGCAGGTGGATCATTTGAGGCCAGGAGTTAGAGACCAGCTTGGCCAACATGGTGAAAACCTGTCTCTACTTAAAAAAAAACAAAAATTAGCTGAGTGTGGTGCACGCACCTGTAGTCCCAGCTATTCAAGAGGCTAAAGCAGGAGAATTGCTTGAGCCTGGGAGACAGAGGTTGCAGTGAGCCGAGATCACGCCACTGTACCCCAGCCTGGGCAACAGAGTAAGACTTCGTCTCAAAAAAAAAAAAAAAAAAAAAAAAAAGTCCAAGATAAGCACAAAGTAAGGAGGAAGGAAGAAAATATAAAGATAAGCACTGAAGTCAATAAAATTGGAAACTGGAAAATAGTAGAGAAAAATCAGTGAAACAAAAAGCTGGTTCTCTTTTTAAGAATTTAACTTACTTTTTAAGAGACAGAGTCTCACTATGTTGCCCAGGCTGGTCTTGAACGCCTGGGTTCAAGCAGTCCACCTGCCTCAGCCTCCAAAAGTGCTGAGATTACAGGCGTGAGCCATCATTCCCAGCCAAAAGCTTGTTCTTTAACAAAATTAATAAAGCTCATAATCCTTTAGCAAGACTGATGGATAAATGGAAGACACAAATCACATTAGAAGTGATATGGGAGAGACATCACTACAGACACTGCAGCCATTAAAAGGATAATAAGGGAATATACAAATGTTTTTTCAAGAAGTTAATAATTCAACATCTTAGATGAGTCAAAGACTACAAACCTTCCTGGTTCAAACATGTCACATAGACAATCTGAATAGTCACAAAACTATTAAAAATACTGAACTCAGAATTTAAAAGCTCACAGAAAGGAAATCTTCAAGCCCAGATGATTTCACTGGAGAATTCTAGAAAACACTTAAAGAATTAATAACAACTTTTAAACAATCTTTTCTAGAAAATACAATATGAGAGAACATTTCCCATCTCATTTTACGAAGCCTGATACCAAAACAAGACAGAGATCATATTACAAAGAAAACTGTGGCCCAGTATCCCTCCTGAGCTCAGATGTGGAAGTACTCAGCAAAATTTTAACTAATCAAATCCAGCAATGTATAAAAAGAATTCTATTGATGTTATAAAAGTGTCTTTAAAAAAAAGTATCCTAAACCATGACCTAGCGTGACTTACTCCACATTCAAAACCAATTAATGTATCATGTATACAAATTAATTTAAAGTGGATCATAGACCTGAATATAAGAGCTAAAACTAGAAATCTCTTAGGAAAAAACAAAAGAGTAAACCTTTGTGACCTTGGATTAGGCAAGGAAAAAGTAGCAGGAGAAAAAAACAGATAAACTGGACTTCATCAAAATTAAAAATTTTGTGCTTTGAAGGACACCATCAAGAAAGTGAAAGCATAACCCTCATGGCAAAAATTGTTTTGCAAATTATGTATTTAATATATCTAGAATACATAACTCCTACAACTTAACAATAAAAAAGACAAACAGTTTTAAAATGGGCAAGAATTTTAAGACATACAAATGGCCACCAAGCATATTAAAAAAACCTCAGCATCACTGATCATTACAAAAACGCAAATCAAAACCGCAATGAGATACCACTGTATACTCACTAGGATGGCTGTAATAAAAAAAATACAGATAACAAGTGTTGGTAAGGGTGTAGAGAAATTGGAACCTTCTTATATGGCTAATGAGGAGAATGTAAAATGTTACAGCCATTTTGGAAAAGTTTGGCAGCTCCTCAAAGGGTTAAACATAGAGTTACCATATGACCTAGCAATTTTACTCCTAGAGAATTTAAAACTTACCCACCCAAAAACTTGTACATAAATGTTTATAGCAGCATTATTTAAAAAATAGAAACAAGTCAGGTGTAGAGGTTAAAGTGAGGCAGATGCAGGAGGATCGCTTGAGGCCAAGAGATCGAGACCAGCCTGGGCAACAAAATAAGATCCTGTCTTTATTTTTAAAAAGGTGGGGAGGGGGCCAGGCGCAGTGGCTCATGCTTATAATCCTAGCACTTTCAAAGGCTGAGGTAGGCGGATCACCTGGGGTCAGGAGTTCAAGACCAGCCTGGCCAACATGGTGAAACTCTGTCTCTACTAAAATATAAAAACAATTAGCTGGGCCTGGTGATGTGTGCCTGTAATCCCAGCTACTCAGGAGGCTGAGGTGGGAGAATCGCTTGAACCTGGGAGGTGGAGGTTGCAGTGGGCTGAGATTGCACCACTGCACTCCAGCCTGGGTGACAGCACAAGACTCTGTCTCAGAAAAAAAAAAAAAAAAAAAAGGCCAGGCAAGGTGGCTCACGCCTGTAATCCCAGCACTTTGAGAGGCCGAGGCGGGCAGATCACCTGAGGTTGGGAGTTTGAGACCAGCCTGACCAACATGGAGAAACCTCCTCTCTACTAAAAATATAAAATTAGCCGAGCGTGGTGGCACATGCCTGTAATCCTAGCTACTCAGAAGGCTGAGGCAGGAGAATTGCTTGAATCCAGGAGGCAGAGGTTGCGGTGAGCCGAGATCGCGCCATTGCACTCCAGCCTGGGCAACAAGAGCAAAACTCTTGTCTCAAAAAATAATAATAATAATGACAACGGTGGGGAGGGAGGGAAACAACCCAATCAACTGTTGAATGTATAAATAGAATGTTTCCCTTCTCTGCAGAGAAGGGAAAACATGCAGTGACTGCCATGGGTATGGAGTTTCTTTTCTTGGGTAATGAAAATGTTCTAAAATTAGGTAGTGATAATGATTATACAACTCTGTATATACTAAAAACTTCTGAATGGTATGCTATAAAATAGAAATTTTATAGTATGTGACTTTTTTCTCAGTAATGGAACAGAATAGAGAACCCAGAATTAGATTGACATACTGATGCTGGACTGATTTTTAACAGAGGAGCAAAAGCAATTCAATGTAGGAAGGATAGCCTTTTCATCAAATGGTATTAGAGAAATTTACCATACACAGGCAAATCAATGAACTTCGATGTAAACCTCATGCCTTATGCAAAAATTAACTCAAAATGGGTCGTGGGCTTAAGTATAAAATGTAAAAGTATAAAACTTATAGAAATGTGCATAGAAGAGTACTTAAAGGATGTAGGACTAGGTGAAGAGTTCTTAGACTTTGACATAGTACAATCCACAAAAGAATAGGTTGGTAAATTGCATCTCATCAGAATTGAAAACTTTCTGTCTATGAAAGACGCTACTAAGAGAAAGAAAGATGAGATGCAGAGAAAATATTTGCAAACCCCATATCCAACAAGAGACTAGTATCTAGAGTATGTAAAGAACCTTTAAAACTCAACAGTATAAAAGCAATTTAATTAGAAAATGGACAGAAGACATACACTGAAGAGGATATACAAATGACAAACAAGCAAATTAAAAACTGTTTAACATCACGAACCATTCAAGAATGCAAATTAGATTCACAATATCAGTACACATCAATCAGAATGTCTAAAGTAAAATAACGAAAAGGCCAAATTGGCAAGAAGTTCTAAGCAATACCAAGTGCTGGCGAGGATGCAGAGAAAGTGGATCACTCAAACATTGCCAGTGGAAATGTAAAATGGCACAGCCACTCTGGAAACACTTTGGCAGTTTCTTAAAAAACTAAACACAACCCAGTAATTGCACTCCTGGGCATTTATCCCAGAAAAATGAAAACCTACATTCTCAAAAAAAAAAAAAAAAACAAAAAAAAAACATGTACATGAATTTCTGTAGCAGTTTTATATAGAATAGCCCAAATAGTAGAAACAGTCCAGATGTCCTTCAGTGGCTGAATGGTTAAGCAAACTGTGGTACGTCCATATTACAGAATGGTACTCAGCAACAAAAAAGAGTGAGCTGTTGATACGTGCAACAGCTTGGATGGATCTTCAGGAAATTATGCTGGGTAAAAAACATGAGTCTCAAAGGTTACATACTGTATGATTCTATTTATATAATCTTTTTGAAAGTACAATTTTAAAAAACCACCTGAGTTTAAGATTCAGAAAAGGCAAAATTTAGAACTGTAGAACAGACTCGTAGTTGCCAAGATTGAGGGAAGTAGGACAGGAGGAAGTTGGGTGCAACTGAGGGATCCTTGAGTCGATAGTAGTATTCATGATCTTGATTGAGTGGTATTTACATGAACCTACATATGTAATAAAATTGTATAGAATTTACATACTCAAATGAGTAAGATTAAGAGAGAGAAATCTAAATAAGATTAGTGCATTGTATCAATGTCAGTATCCTGGTTTTGGTATTGTACTATAGTTTTGTGAGATTTTACCATTAGTAACTGGGTAAAGGGCACACAACATCTTTATTATTTCTTATAATTGCATTTTAATCTGTAATTATCATAACATAAAAGGTTCTAAAACGTTTAAAAGGAACCAGTTTAATAAAGATGGGAAAGTAATATAGTGTGAGGCACTTGGAAACTTTAGAGCAGGTGATGTTTGAACTTGGCTTTGAAGGAGGAATAGGATTTCAGTGTACTTTTGTCTTATTTTTTAAAAAAGGGCTGGGCATGGTGGCTCATGCCTGTAATCTCAAAACTTTGAGAGGCTGAGACAAGAGGATTGCTTTAACGCAGGAGTTCGAGACCAGCCTGGGCAAGATGGTGAGACTCACATCTTTACAAAAAATTTTTAAAAAAATTAGCTGGATGTGGTGGCACATGTCTGTGGTTCCAGCTACTCAGGAGGCTGAGATGGGAGGATTGTTTGAGTCTAGAAGGTCAAGATTGCAGTGAGCTTTGATCACGCCACTGCATTCCAGCCTGGGCAACAGAGTGAGACCCTGTCACCAAAAAATTAGGAAAAGAAAAAGCAGTTAACATGGTTACCTTATGCTCTGAGAAAACCTCTCAGTGGTGGGATATGCCTGCATGGTCCTTGAATTGCGTCAGTAACTATAGGCCAAGGTGAAATTCAGAAGACTCTGAGATTTTGCTTTGAAGAGCATGAACAACACAATTTTTGTATTGGAAAAGATTATAAAATTTGGATATTTTGTGCCTAGGTTCTCAAAAGGAGATGGGGGGAGAGAGAGAGAGAGAGAGGAGAGAGAAGAGAGAAACTAGGCCTGTTTAGGTGCATGAAGGTAGTAGTTATGGGCACCAAAGTGAATGAGTATACATCGGGTGAGCATATAATCTGATGAGGGAAGAGGACCAATGACAGACTGTGAAGATCTTCAAAATTTAGAGGGTGGAAGGAAGTTTCTTAGGAAAAGGTGGTGTTGGGACACAGAAAGGCAGATATTACAAGAGTTAAAGAAAAGGCAGTGGCAAAGTTGGTGACAGGTTCCAAACAAGGTTGAGCTACCTTGTGCTCTGCTGCAGTGAGGTCAGCTGGGACAAAGCTAGAACAGAGGTCACTGTGTTTAGCCATGAAGCCCTTTTCTCTGTCCTTTGGATATCTCAAAAGTTATCTCTGTCCTTTGGATATCTCAGCAGTGCAGCGATTGGAGCTGAAGCCAGATTTTAGTCCGTTGAGGAGGTGAAAAAGTGGGGATCCTAAATGTAAACATCTCTTTTAAGGAGCTTTGCTTTGCAGAGGAGGTGAAAGGGAGCTTGAAAGAAGCAGAGTCCTGAAGATATTTTTGTGAACTGGGGAGATTTGAGCTTGCTGGCAAGCAGTGGGTAAGGAGCCAGTGGGCAACATACATATTTTTGGACTAATTTTTGGAAATTGCCTTCAGAGCCTGAGGCACATTTTCAACAATGGCAAATCTTCATCTTTTGAGGGTGGATTTAATTTTTGGAAGCAGCCAAGTTAATTCAGAGCCAAGGGTGGTAATCAGGTGGGTGATCAAGTTGGATAATACAACTTCAAAAAAAAAAGTGTAATTATAAAGTAGTAAAATTGATTTTCTTGTGAAGCTCATGAAATGGCTTAGAAAGTAATTCTTAAAAAATTCCAAGAACCATTTGAGCAGTTGTAGCATTCTCTGAATATGTGTATGAATTTGTAACTTTGAGAAGAGGACACTCATTTGTGTAGAAGTTCTATTATATATGTGAAGAAATTGGCTTAGTTACGTTGCATTTACTCCTAGGGCTCAAATGTAAAGTTGCCATGTAATCTTTTTGCCTGAGAGGTGACTTAGTGGAGTTATGTTTATATATGAGAGAATCAAGAGTTTCAAATTGTGATTGTTTAAACAGTTCTCCTGTGGTCTAACAGATGTAATTAGAATTCCTAGAGTAGGCGTCTTCCCACAAGCATAACAATACTTTAAGTTTGTGTTCAGTTATCCTTTTCTATAGTCATATTGTTCCTTTTTGAAATGGAATTAGTTTGAAAATATTAAATTGCTGCCCTAATCTCGAATGTCTATCAGACCTAAGACAGTGCTGGGCACATAGTAGGCACTCGCCGAACGTCCCTCTCCTGTCTTCTCTACCCTGATGTTTGTTATATAGCAGGGGACACACTAAGAGAAAAATCAGTTCTTAGCTAGTAGATCATCTCCCGTGGTTTTTGGCCAAAAATATCCAGGATAAAGAAAACAAATGTGTCCAGAAGTTTGAAGTTTTTGCTTACCTTTGCTTACCTTGTTGATGGGGTGCATATTTATATACCAAAGATGTTTTTGAAGGCTTATGTTATATCTTTATGTACATATGTATCATCTCCTTTAATCATTGCAATAACCATGTGAAACTTGTCCTTGTTTTACAGATAAAGAAATTGTGGCTCTGAGTAGTAATCTCTTGCCCAAGGTCACATGACTGAGGGGGAAGAGCTGGCACTTGATTTCAGGTCTGCAGTTTTGGAATCTCTAACTCACTGTCCTCATATGTCTCCACTTTCTTAAACTTATGCACTTAATTAAAAAAATAAATCAGAAACACTTCACACTTCCCCCTTCCTCATACTGAGAAAACAGAAGTTAGAGCCTGTCTTCTTTAAGCTCCTACTGCCTAAAAGACTTGATAGCATTGTACTTTATGTCATCCAAATTACAAAAGTAATAGTTTTTAAACTCCTAGAAAGTCCCAGCGCCCTCCCTTTGCCTCCTCATACCTGGAGCTCTCTGTGCTCCCCCAGGGGGCAGTGTAGAAGTGGCGACTGTAATGTCCTGTCATAGCTTTCGTCAATGATAAAGCGTTAGAGAAAGCCAGGACAAGTTAGCCATTCTAGGAAACTTTCCACAGCTGTTGCATTAATTAAGACTTTTTTGGTCCCAAATAACAGAAACCACTGGAACTCACTTAAGCAGAAAGGGGAATTTGTTTTAAGGATCCTGTGGTGTCTCCCAGAATCCAAGGGCAGGGAACCAGGGACTGCAGTGAGTCAAGAAACCCAGAAAGACTTCTTTCTTCCTCTCTGCCTCTCCTACTCCGCACATTGGCTTCCTTCCTCCCCCTCACTCAGACTAGCTCCTTTGCTTCCTCCTCCTTAGTGGGATGGCTGCTTTCTGCAGCTACAAAGGTGCTCCTTGGGCCCATCCAACAGAAGGGAGACTGATTTCTCTCTCTTTCCTCCCCGCACACTCCTTCTTCCTTGTTTCCCATCCTCTGTTTCAATTCCAGGTTCTAGGCAAGGATCGGATTATCCCATTTTGACTTTACATGCTAGTTTGGGTGAGTGAGTGTAAGGACAGACAACCCAATGTGACTAGCACAGCTGTGTTCACTCCTACCTTTGGGAATTTTAAATGACTGCTATCAGAGGGGCGAAATACAAGAACACAGGTTTTAGAGACATACTCTGCCACTTTACTAGGTATATAATCTTGGGCAAGTTTTAGCTCCTGTGAGCCCTGCTTTCTTTAAAGTTAAAAGGGATATACAGATAATGTCTTTCTCATGAGGCTGTGGCAGAGTTTAATGTAATAACAGGTATACTGCTTAGCACAGGGTCTAGCACACATTATGATTGATAAAATACTGCCCCTTTATTTCTGATGATTGTTAAGGCACATTGCCTTAACAAAAAGATGTTTAAGTCGTATGAGGAGTAAAAATTGTAAACTACCTTCTGCCTTCAGATTTCTACTTCCTCTTCCCTCTTTTGTTTCCCCATTTTGTCTATCATTGGGTATTCATATATTCATAATCCAAAGGGCTTTGGTTCTAAGAAACCCCCCAAATTCTGTAGGAAATAGTTGGAGGTCCCAAGGTATCACCCAAAGTAGTTTCTGCTCTCACAGATTTGTTGGTACATAGACTATTAGACAAAAAGCATTCATGGCTCTACTATCCTTTTTTCTAATGATTGGAGTTGGAAGACCTCAATTAAAGATTCAATTTAGGGCTAGGCCCAGCACTTTGGGAGGCCGAGGCAGGCGGATCACTTGAGACCAGGAGTTCGAGACCAGGCTGGCCAACATGTCAAAACCCCGTCTCTACTGAAAATACAAAAATTAGCTGGGTGTGGTGGTGCTTGCCTGTAGTCCCAGCTACATGGGAGGCTGAGGCATGAGAATCGCTTGAACCCAGGAGGCAGACGTTGCAGTGAGCCAAGATCGTACCACTGAACTGCAGCCTAGGTAACAGAGTAACACTCTGTCTCAAAAGAAAAAGGTTTGGTAGAAAAGATTGTGAATCTAAAAACATGAATTCAGGGTGTTCTGGCAGAATTGGTTTACCAATGTCCCATGTTAACGAAGCTAAGTCACGTTAAATGAGAATGTAGAAGTAGTTTGAAGCCAGATCATGAAGGATATTAGATGCCAAGCTGAGGATTATAGTTCAAAGATAGCTAGAAGCCAGTGAAGGTTTTTCAGAGGAGAGTATAATTTAATGGTATGTTCTAAGAATTGACTTCATCCTAGTAGCCAAGTGGTAAAGATCTTGAAAGGTGGGAAAGACAGAGGAGACTAGAGTCCATTTGAAGAGAGCTGCTTTAGTAGGAATGGAAAAGGGGTGTTGTGAATTCAGGGCCAGTCCAGAGCTTGATAAGCACTGGGCTTTGAGAGTTGGGCCGAGGCAGGGAGCGTGTGCTGGGTGACCTGCAACCTGGAAGCATAGGAAGAGGTGTCGGTTGCATGAGGGGTCACTTGGAACTCCTCCTTTCCTGAAGGTGATGGGAGTGGAGAAGTAGCACTATATGCTTCACTGTGTTCCGGTTCCTGATTTGGAAACTCTCTGAAACAGTTATTAGGAGCATATTTTTGTCCTAGAATCTAAGTATTTAATATTAAAATCAGCCAGGAAGTTATTTTCAGCCTGCTTTTAAAAAACAAAACAGAAAACTATAGAACCAGCTCTGAATTAATACAACAGAGTTTTGGCCCAAAATGAACACTTAAAAGACATACAGTTCTAAGCTTGGCTTTCTCCATTATTGAAAAAAAGAAAATTCATACTTTCTTCTGTTAAAAATTACAAAGTCCTACTCAATTTAATAATAGAATCCCTGATTATCCTGAAATACAGCTGAAATTTGTTTTGTTTTTTTGAGACACTGTAACTGCCCAATGGGTTCTTCTCACCCACTGCCCAGATAGACCAGTTAATCAAGACAGGGGAATTACAATAGAGAAAGAGTTTGATACATGTGGAGCTGGCCAAAACCTGTAGAGTTTTATTATTTCTCAAATCAGCCTCCCCCAAAATTCAGAGGCTAGGGTTTTTAAAAGATAGTTTGGTGGGCAGGGGCTAGGGAATGGG
The DNA here is from genome assembly GCA_963573385.1 of Cacajao melanocephalus. Lineage (NCBI taxonomy): Eukaryota > Metazoa > Chordata > Mammalia > Primates > Pitheciidae > Cacajao > Cacajao melanocephalus. The sequence goes on along the minus strand of CAUYLG010046520.1, from coordinate 122,879 downwards.
GAATGCTGACTGGTTGGGTTGGGGATGAAATCATAGGGAGTTGAAGCTGTCCTCTTGTCCTGAGTCAGTTCCTGGAGGTGGGGTGAGGTGGGGGTGATGGGGCAGGGGTGCCACAAGACCAGATGAGTCAGTTTACAGTTCTTTTTTTTTTTTTTTTAAATAGAGATGGTGTCTTGCTGTGTTGCCCAGGCTGGTCTTGAACTCCTGGGCTCAAGCTGTTCACCTGTATCGGCCTCCCAAAGTGCTGTGATTACAGGTGTGAACCCCTGCACCCTACCTTGAACACCAACCTTAGGTTTTATAATAATGTAACCCACAGGAGCAGTTAGGGGGCTAGGAATCTTGTGACTCCTGGCTGCATGTCTCCTAAACCATAATTTTAAATCTTGCCAACCTGTTAGTTTTATGAAGGCAGTCTAGTCCCCAAGCAAAGGAGTTTGTTTTGGGGAAAGGTTTTTATCGTCTTTGTTTTAAAGTTAAAGCATGAACTAAATCCCTCCCAAAGTTGGTTCGGTCTATTCCCAGGAATGAACAAAGGCAGCTTGGAGGTTAAAGGCAAGATGGAATCGGTTAGGTCAGATTTTTTTCATTGTCAAAATTTTCTCACTGTTAGAATTTTTATAATTATAAATTTTACACTCATATAAAAGGCGGTTTTAACAGGATCTTGCCCTGTCACGCAGGTTGTAGTGCAGTGGTGCAATCATAGCTCATTACAACCTTGAACTTCTGGGTTCAAGTGATCCTCCCACCTTGGCTTCCCAAAGCACCGGGATTACGGGCGTGAGCCGCTGTGCCTGGCCTGGTATTTTAAAAATATATTCATGTTGTTATTTTTTATTTTCAGCAGAAAATTTATTTAATTAAAATGCTTGTATGGATCTCTTACACAAGTCTCTTACCTCACTAAATGGAGACTCTAGTAAATACTCTGAATATTTTATAAAACTGTGCCAGGCCTGTTAAGGCCTATTACACATCATTTATGATGCTTCAGCAATTGTAGATATAATTGTAGATGTGGAAAGATTCCACATCATCATCTTAATAAAAAATATTCAGTTTGAAAATACATTTTCCAGGCAGTTCCTTTGCCTCCCCAGGGGAATACTTTGAGGCCTCCCAGTGACCATAGGATTAAAAGACTTGACAGGAAAGCCCTAGAATTCTTGAAGAGCAAGGCTTTTGAAAGATTCATTGTTGTGGAATCCCCCTTTGAAAGAGACCACTTTATCTTGCTCCTAAACATCTATAGGACAGACATAGCATTTTCTGAAAAGAAATTCTGGGTGATGTAGAAGAACAAATGTAGGTAGGTAATCTAGTATGGGTAGTGTGTAATGTGAAGAATGATAGTTCCATTTTTATGGTTGCCATAACAATCATACAGTTGTGCAAAAAATGTGTATAGCTTTTATAGAAGGGAGCTGGCACCATTGTAATGCTTCTTCTCATATCAGAACAACTGTTTTCAGATCTGAAAAATAGGGGTGGCTTAACCCTTCCCCAGTTAGCTCAGCATGTTCCCTGAGAAGGCTCTTTGGAGCTCCAGGGCTGTTGAAATGCATTCACCACTTGCATTTGCATTTTAGCCTGATAAATGGATTGAGAATTAAGGATGATGATCCTTTCAACAGCAGGTTCTGAATTCCTAACTTGGGAATTCAAAGGATGAGAAAAGAAATATATTGCTCCTCAAATAGAAATCTAGGAGAGATGTCTAGACATAATAAATTCCTTGACTTTGTGACTATTCTTAATTCTGTCCACTAGAATTTAAATCCATTAAATGCTGTTCTTTACCCTACTGTGCTTGGTCTCAGATAAAGTCATATTAAAATGTGGTTACCATTTCTGTTTTATTTTTATGTATTAACTATGTCACTTCTGGAAATTGAGAAGCAAATTTTAAAGTGTAGTATATTTAAGTGAAAATGTATTCACCCATGTTCTTTCTTTTGCTACGTTTTTCCTAATTTTATATGTCCTTTCCAAAAGAAAGTACTTGGGACTTGACTTTCTTGGTCATACTAAGGAGTGTCCATTGTGAAGAAACTTTATAGCAGAACTCTGGATGGGCGTTTTCAGGTGGAAGGTGGGAAGTTTGCAGATTTAGATGTGGTACCTAAAATGAAGTCATTGTCAACTTAGTCAACCACAGAGAAACTTCTTCTCGTAGGGATTTGGGATAAATTATTACTTTTGCTAAAATGCATCCAGAGTGTTTAAATCTTAAGATAAAGTCTGGAATTAAGGGTAGAAGTAGGGGAGATTTCAACTCTCACTGAAATAGAACTTGGTCTAATTGACTTATTTTAACAGCTTCCCTTTTGGTGAATTCCTGTCCCTTTGAGTCATAGCTCTGTAATTCTGTGACCTTTAGCTTCTTTGACCTTGGGCAAGTCACTTAATCCTTCTGGGCCTTAGTTTTCCCATCCACAAAATGAGAGTAAAAATAATATCCACCATTAGTATAATTCTGTCCCTTTAAGGGCCATCTCTAGGAAATAGAGAAAAAAAAAGTGTTTTTAATGAGAATAAGATTTCTCATATTTTGAAGACCCCTGGTATGTTTATAAAATCTCTGAAGATTTTATAAATTGTATGGAACTTTTTATGCTTTAACTCTTAATACTTTATATTTAGGGGCTTAAGTATTTGATCCTTCTATGGTATTATTTCCTGGAAGCTTACAGACCCTTTGTTTTGTCTGATTTTAAACCTTAATTTGTATTAATCAGTGTTCTCATGTTTTAAAGTAACTGCAATCTGATATTTTAAATCTGGATTATAGGTAAACTACTACCAGAGATAAAAGAAGAAAGAGATGTTCAGAGAGAGCTTCGGATAGAGAGACTTACTGGCCCGGTGGGACTCGGCTGCCCTCATTGCACCCTTAGGCATGGAAAGCTGCATTCTGAACACCAGCAAGCCTAGATTTAAATCTTCTTGGACAGGAAATAAAAGAGTCAGAGACCAAGCCATCTCTGCCCTGCGTACTAACTCTCTTGGTTGAGTTGTGCCCAGTAGTTCAGTGCCTTCAGGTAAACTAACTTGGTGGATTCCAGGCCTTTGCCCAAGTTCTTCTTCCCCAGATAGCCCAGGCCTTACTTCTGTACCTCCTTTGAGTCATCTTCCCGTGCCGTCATCTTGGTGAAGCCTACCCTGTCTATCCTATTCATAATTGTAGTCAGTACTTTCAACACCCCTTATTGTACTCTAATGTTTCTTTTTTTCCTCCATAGCAATTAATTTCAGTACTGTCTATTTTCTATCTCCTCCCCCAGTAGAAATCTTTGTCTGTTCTCAAATGTGTCCGAAACCCCTAGGGCAGTAGATAGCCACTAAATATTTGTCGGGTGAAGCATTTCTTGTCTTTCTCTTGACCGCTGATAACTTCTTCACATTGATGTTCCACTGGTTCCTACAATTTGGACTTATTCTTAACACTAAATAAGTGAAAATTTATGAAAAAAGCTACAATTATTCACAGTTATAAACAGTTTAGAAAAGAAAGAAATGGGCATATTTCTTGGAAAAATTCATGTTTGAAGATCTATGTGGTATCAGAGGGAGCCAGCTAATTCTTTGTGGCCACAAAGGGCCTGAATTTTGAAGTTTCTCAGAGTCAGATTTCAATTGAGCGCATAAAGGTGCTTCCTAACAGGTAGAGCTGTCTAATTATTGCCTAATGATGCAGTGAACTCTTTCTCTTGCCTCCCCATCCCAGCTTTCAAGATGTGGGTTTATCTGTGTGCTTGGTTTTTGTGTGGAGGTATTCAGAGGATAAGATTTGGACTAGGACAACCTTCCAATTTGATGATTCTATGATTCCGGTCCCTGAAGTGATACAGAGTGATTTCTCAGATTTATTGTTAAGTGCAAAAAGCAAAATGGAAAGAGAAATAATAGGATTTAACTATTTGTGTAAGAAAGAAGAGAAAATGAGAAAAAAGCATCTATATATCTATCTGTTTATCAGTGAATCAACAAGGAAAACACACACAGAAAGGGTAAACCAGAAAATGATAAAAATAGTTATTTATAGGGGAGACGTAAGAGTGGGGGAAGGATAGAGATGGGAATGAGACTTCTCTGGGTATACTAACTTTTGAACCATTTAAAGTTTTAAATGTTCAGTAATATAATCTAAAAGTTGGTAAAGCAAAATTTCTAAAATTGAAATCAAACAAAAACAAATGGGCCTAATGTTTGTCAAATGTATAGCATCAGCACCTACAGAAAAAAGTATTCAAGTAACTTTTAAGCCCGTAGTGAGTATATTCTAAGGATAAAACACTAAAGAAGTCAAACTTAATAGATGGGTTGTTGTGAATGGTTTTGGTGTTGTAATTCTGAAACAGTGTTGAATATCAAGGCCATTGGGACCTAGGAAAAGAAAGATATAAATATGGAATGGAGGAGATAATAACTTTATGGTATTAGATTTCAGTTGGGGATATCCATATGAACTCAAGATTTTTAAACAGTATTTAGGTTGAACCACATGAAATCGCCAATTTTTAGGCCACAAATAGTCAAATATTAGCAATTTCCTGTGATTCAACCCAATATTTTCTTTTTTTTTTCCTTTAAAGATGGGGTTTCACCATGTTGGTCAGGCTGGTCTTGAACTCCCGACCTCAGGTGATCCACCCACCTTGGCCGCCAAAGTGCTTGGATTACAGGCGTGAGCCACCACGCCTGGCCCGCAACCCAATATTTTCTAACTCTGCTTGCAGAAAGGGACTAGAGGCAGTGGTGGCTCAGTGGTAATGAGCATGTCTTGTGCCCCATCCTGGTTTCTAAATGCCATTCCCACCAGAAGGAATTTGGGCTCCTTGGGGAAGTAGGTGATTATAAGCTTGGGGCAGGGATTGTATAGTTTACGAGGGACTTGCTGCAGGGTTACAGGGGCTCACTTGAAAGGGCTCCAACCAGCCTAATTTGGGACAATTTATGCATCAAAAAGAATAGCAGTGGTAATGGATTATAGTACAGTGAATTTTTTTTTTAATCAATGAATTTGTAATGATACTGAAAAAAAAAAAATTGGGGACAGGAAAAACTTCTTTTAATAGAAGACAGCCAGCAAATGTAGGAGATATTATAGGATTAGCAAATATTTTACAATTTACAAGGCTGTGATTCATTCAGGCAAAAGTCAAGTCATCTGGATGCTAAAACCATTGACCAAAAGGTTTTTTTTTTGAGATGGAATCTTGCTCTGTTGCCCAGGCTGGAGTGCAGTGGTGCGCTCTCGACTCACTGCAACCTCCACCTCCCAGGTTCAAGCAATTCTCCTGCCTCAGCTTCCTGAGTAGCTGGTATTACAGGTGCCCACCACCATGCCTGGCTAGTTTTTTGTATTTTTAGTAAAGATGGGGTTTCACCCTGTTGGCCAGACTGGCCTCAAACTTCTGACCTCAGGTGATCCACCCAGCTCGATCTCCCAAAGTGCTGGGATTACAGGCATGAGCCACACCGCACCCAGCCCCCAAAAGGGTTTTTGAGAACAAGATATTCATGTGATCTCTAAGTCTCATTCCATAGGTTACTTACTATTTACAAAGGGTAAAAGGTAGCCTTAACATACACAGTTCTAGCTATTAGCACCTTAACCAAGTAGTCTAATCTGGCAGCCTAACAGTTTGTGCCTTCTGAAGGTATGCACACCATCACCTGTGAAAATTTGAGGCCAAAGTGTTCACTATGAATCCAGTCAAGCCTTTTAACCCAACCTTTCATTTATAGGAAATACAGAGGAGATTAATTTTGTCACATTTGGTTTATTTCTGTGTTCCCTTTCTTCCTCCTTCTGTGAGGAAACAATCTAATAAATCCAGAACATAAGATGCTTTACAAGACAACTGACCTGGACTCTTCAAAATAAAAAAGCAGTGTCATATTTGAAAAACAAAAGATAGTTGGACAAGAAACAGGCTAAAGAGACATAACTGCCAAATACAGTGTGGAAACTTTGATTAGCTCCTGGATCAGGAGGAAAACCAAAAGTAGAGACTTTTGGGAACAATCAAAGACATTTAAATATGGTCTATGAATTGGGTGATATGAAAGTATTAATCTTCTTGGTGGTGGTGTCAGTGTTGTGGTTCTATAGAAGAATGCCTTTAGCCTTGGACAATGTTAAAGTATGGAGAGGCAAAGTATCACCATCTCTGCAACATACTTCTCAGTAGTTCAGATGTCAAAAATAAACACACAGAACAACCAGCTAGACATAGGAAGGGAGGGATGGAAGGAAGAAAAAGGTAAAGCCAGTAAAGCAAAATGTTGAATTTGATGAATCTTGATGAAGGGTATATGGTGTTCATTTTATTATTCTTTGACCTTTCCTGAAAGTTTGACATTCTTCAAGTGAAAATTGAGGGGAAGAAAATTAATTTTGAACATATTTTCTGGGTTTAAACCATAGCTTTCTTGACCCATCTCTTGATCTCTGGCTCCCACAGTCCCAGACCTGTCCTGTCCTTTGTCCTCTGCTTCAGGATGTCTTTTTTTAAAGTATAAAAAGAGGCATATGGGTTGGGCACGGTGGCTCATGCCTGTAATCCTAGCACTTTGGGAGGTCGAGGCGGGAGGGTCATGAGGTCGAGATTGAGACTATTCTGGCCAACATGGTGAAACCGTTGCTACTAAAAATACAAAAATTAGCTGGGTGTGGTGGCGTGCACCTGTAGTCCGAGCTACTCAGAGGCTGAGGCAGGAGGATCGCTTGAACCTGGGAGGCAGAGGTTGCAGTGAGCCGAGATCACACCACTCCACGCCGGCGTGGTGACAGAGCGAGACTCCATCTAAAAAACAAAAAATGAAAAAAAAAAAAAGAGGCGTAGAACGATGAGAGGTTCATTGGACCAGTGAGTAAATGGATGTAACGGGGAAGTATTTCAGTCTGTTTGGATTAAGTTTTATCGCTATCCTTTAAAATACAAAAGGACTTAATAACCACATTCAGTTGGTGTAGAATTTTGCTAAAGCTTGAGTTGACCTTTCTGAGGACCCAAGGTTAGAAACCCCTGGTGAAAAGGATCTGTCCACAGTGCTGCCCATTTCTTTCTGCTGGCCGTGTGACCTCATTAAGTGTCATTTCACCACTGAGTACGGTGAGGCTGGGGAAGTGGAGGCAAATGGACTAAGGTCACTTTCTGCTCTAAATATATTACAGACTTCTCCTGTTCTGAAAAATCTGTGATTTGTGTTCGCTTACTTTGTGTAGAAGTGAGAGAAAGAGTATTAAGATATTGGCAACTACCATCAGAAAAAAGAAAAGGCACAGCCTCACTGAACCAAGGGGACAACCTAGGTTTGAATGATTATTCCAGCTCCATGAAATGGAGGCAAAGATGAATACAGTATCTGATTGTTCTGGAATGTCCAGCACCCATCTGGTTGGGCTCTCTACAATGGTACACTTGGGAACACATCCTGGTGGGTGAAGGATCCAGCTCTTCAGTTGTTTTTCCTTCTACGGTTTACATGAAGTTTGCTGATTTCTATATAAACTGTGATGCCATCTAATCTAAGAAAGTGTTGGACTAAAAATTTTATTCTTTATCCACTTAAGGTTCTTAATTTTTTTCCATTCCTTTTCACCCATTCTTCATCATTGACCCAGATCCTCCTCCCCAGAATTGCTTGCTAGCAAGGAGACAGACCCAGAGTCACGGACGGTGGAGCGCCTCTATAAATTTTGTTAATCTGGAAATGGTCCCTGAACCGCAGTTTGTAAAACACTATTTTATGAGAAAAGAAGATGGGATGAAGACAGAAAAGGACACCCTTGGAAACAATAACACTGTGGTGTGACCGCAGGATTGAATGCCAAGAAGTCATGAGTTCTAATCTTAAATGTATTTCCCAAGACACAGTGGCAAAATTGAATGGAAAAGTGCTCCACAAGAGCCCTTTGGTCATTTTTTCGTTCATCTGTCCATCAGCTATTCATTATATATGTGCCTTCAGTGTGCTGGAAGGGATGTAAAGACAGGCCAATATCATTACCAGAGACGATACTGGCTTCCAGCCTGTCACAGAGATAAGACATGTCCATAACCAATATGTCAGAGACAGTGGCTGTTGCCATCAGAGAGGGGCAGGTTGCAGGCATGAGTAGGGTGGGTGGGGAGAGGTGGCTTCCATTCTGTGGGGCCATGAGGGTTTACTGGAAAAAAGATGGCATTGCAGCCAGGCCTTTAACTGCAAAGTAGGTATTAGACATTGGAGATTGGTAGAGTAAGTAACCCAGTATAGGAATAGCACAAACAATGTTTCAGAGAGCAGAGGGTGTAGAGGAGAGTTTAGCACACGAGGGACAGATGGGGAGCATGCAATCTAACTGGAAAAGTACAGGTTGGGTCTGGGTCATGAAGGGCTTTAAATCTTAAGCTGACTTTCTATTTTTCTCGGTAAGGAGTTGATGAAGGTTTTTGACCAATGCATGCTTTAGGATGCTTAATCTGGCAGCATTCACAACCTTGGGGAGAGCAGTTTCTGTGATGTGGTGGGGGCCATGGCCAAAATCCAGTGAGGTGAATAATGACAAAGTGGTGAGTAAATGTTGCTGTGGTAACTAGACAGCTTCTTCCAGCTTAAAGGAGGTAGAGATATTAACACCTTGAGGAAGCTGAGGGTGCAGGCTCAGAGGAAGAGTGTGAGTGACAAAGGAACAGAAATTATTTCTATGCTTTTGTTATTTCCTAGGGTTCTTGGTGAGGTCTTAAGGGATTATAGAAGGCTTTTGCTTACTCTTCATGTGTTCATTCCCTGACCAATGGCTTTGGGTAAAACACAATCTTAGAAGTTTTCTTTCTCTTTAAAAAGTTCTCCTAAGCCCCTCAGTCACGTGCCTTCAGAAATTTTGGTTACATAACGTTGCTCTGAGTTGGAATTCTGCAGCCTCATGAACTGGAGTCTCATTCTTTCCCTCCCCCACCTGGCACTTTATTTTCTGCGGGTCAGGGTTAGCTTCTTTCTAACCATTGTTGCGGAACTCTTTAAATATTTGGTCTCACAGGTTCTAAAAGCTGGCAGGCCAGGCTGCTCCCTGCAGGTTGTGAGACCAAAGCCTTCCAGAAAAGGAGCCAGTAAAATCCCAAGCATGTTAACAGAGTGTAACAGCTGCATGGTGCACCACCCCCCTCACCCTCAACCCCGCCCCACAGGGCTGGGCTCCCAAGTGCTGAGGCCAGCAGCTCCTAGCTGCTGCGGCTTCAAGCAGAAGGAGCCCTCATGCAGCACATCGTGGCAGACTCCTAATTGCGGTGATGACAACAGATTAAATCACTGGCTCTCAGCACTGAGGACTGGGTTTTGTCAGGGTCACTCACCGTTCCTTTTCTTCTCCCAGTTTTCCACAATGAGAGAGCAAGCTTGGAGTCTGCTGCTACAGTACAAATGCTTTCTGAGAGCCCTCTGAGTTTTACTGCCTAGAGGTTCATTCCCTTAGTAGTCTAGGCTGCTGCTTTCTTTCTTCCAGCATCCCCTCAACACACGATTCTCTAATGTTGTAATCCCTAATATACATATGTATTTAGTAATACCCTGCTTTTATCCAAAAATATTTTAAGACAATTTACAGATATATATAATACAGTGAATTTTGTTGTTGTTATTGTTTGTTTTTTGAGACAGGGTCTTGCTCTGTCACCTACGCTAGAATGCAGTAGTGTGATCTCAGCTTATTACAACGTCTGCTTCCCCGACTCAAGCGATTCTCCTTCTACTACTAACTGGAAGTAATAGTAGACTACTCCTACTTCTCAGGAGTAGTCTCTGGAGTAGCTGAGACTACATGTTCATGCCACCACACCAGCTAATTTTTGTATTTGTTGTAGAAACAGGGTTTCACCATATTGCCCAGGCTGGTCTTGAACTCCTGGACTCAAACAATCATCTGCCCACCGTGGGAAGTGCTGGAATTACAGCCATGAGCCACTGTGCCCAGCAAGTTTTTTAAAAATTAGGAAATGGGGCAAAAGGAACACGTGAGTAGGAAAATTAGGCACAGCCAGGATAAGGGTTAGTTCACAAAGTGCGAACTATAAATAAAATCTTCTAGAGGCAACTTGGGAAGGTTTTCTGAGTTTCCTAGCAGACAAAGCAAAAAGGAAAACATTTTAAAGTTTATTTTATTCTGTACAGCAGACAGTTCATATAGCTAAAGAGGGAAACCACCAAGGATAAAATTTGTGTGTCTGTAAGATATAGATTGTCACGAGAAGAGCGTTTCCTTAAACTGCGTCACCTTCCCCCATAAGTGCACTCTATAGAAGGACACTGCACGGTCAAATGGGCTTGTTCTCCCCGATTCCCTGCAGTGATGGCACAGTCATCTGCTTGACTTCTTGCAGTGTGCCTTTGCGTAGGCTTGGTGGCAAAGCCCTAAGTAGGACAAGGGCACCACCGGAGACCTGTGCAGAGCGTTCAGTGCAGTTCTACACATCTCCGAGGGTGCTCCCTTGAGGAACCTTGGTTCTGGGAGATGCTGTCCCACAAAGAAGTGCCGGGAGCAAATGAGTCAGGCAAGAACTGTTGATACTGGCCTATGAAAGGCTCCTCGAAGTTCTACAGTTAAGAAATCAGCCCAGTATTTACCAAACTGATTTAATCACAAGACCTTTTTTTAAAAGATTAAAACACTTAATTGGCACTTTCAGACATATTGAGCTAAAACGGGTCAGCAAACTTTGTAGGAAGGGTCACATAGTAAATATTTTAGGCGCAATTTGAATTTCCACAGTCATTTTTTGTGTCACAAAATGGTATTCTTCTTTTGACTTTTTATTTATTTATTTACTTTTGAGACAGAGTCTCTCACTGTTGCCTGGCTGGAATGCAGTGGCATGATCTTGGCTCACTGCAACCTCCACCTCCCGGGTTCAAGCGATTCTCCTGCCTCAGCCTCCCAAGTAGCTGGAACTACAGGCACACGCCACCATGCCCAGCTAATTTTTATATTTTTAGCAGAGATGGGGTTTCACCATGTTGGCCAGGATGGTCTTGATCTTTTGACCTCATGATCCCCCCATCTTGGCCTCCCAAAGTGCTGGGGTTACAGGTGTGAACCACCGCGCCTGGCCGACTTTTTATTTTTCAGTCATTTAAAAATGCGAAAACTGTTCTCATCTTGCATATCATTCACAAGCAGGTGGCAGGCCAGATTTGGCCAGTGTAATATGGTTTGCGGACTCCTGATCAGGAGTAATGTTTGGGTGGCTTACCTTTCCAGTAAGCAAGGCTTCCCAAGTACTGTTCATCAGGTTCCATTTTAATTTAGACTTTCATGTTTCTGGTTTAACAGCAGATTAAAAATTTTTAAAGGTAATAGAAAGTTGGTTTGAGTTCTTACATGTAGGCTAGTCTGGGTCCCCTCAAAGAAGACATTTACACACTAACAAAGTCTTACTCGGTCACATATGGTTGGATCAACTTCAAGCTGGAAATGTCTTAGTGGGCATTATCATTTATTCACTGTATCTACAGAAATGAAAGTCTCAAAGCACCCAGAGACAATTTTAAGAAAATAAAACTTCCTAGTCAACTCTCCAAGTAACCTAGTAAACTATGGCTCCCACCCCCAACCAAGCTAGTGGAGTTCTTTTTGGCTAGGGGAACATTTTTTTGGCTTTTTATGATGTCATTATGATGAAAGAAGAAGAACCAAACATTCCTACTACCATGTCTGACTTTTTAGCTTCAATTATACAAGTATTTTTTATTGAGTACTCAGTGTATATAAAACGTTTGGGTAGGTTTTATGGGAGATACCAAAAGGAGAAAGAAGTGGATACTTCCTTCTTTTCCTTGTGAGCCAAGTTCAAGATCCTCATCAATTACAGCCCATTGCTGTGGTGCCAGGTCTGATTTCACCTCCTGGGCGCTTCCTGTTACCATCCATCTGTTCATTCAACAAACACATCTGAGATGCAGCCTCTGTTCGAGGCTCTGGGAACACAGCCCTTGGGGCATGCATTCCAGGAGATTGGTGTTTCTCTTCTCCTCTGGCACTCTTACTTACAACCTCTTTTATATAGTAGAACCAGAATTATTTCTATATATACCTTGAGGCTTCAACCTTCATGTTTCCCACACTGTGTGTGACTCTCCTCGAAATATTTAGTGGGAGAGTGGGTCTCCTGATTAACCACCCTTTCTGGGGTCTGTACTCTAAATGTTCTTGTTCCCTCCACCTGAGTGGTACCCACCCTCCTTGGCCCTATTTTCTTAGCGTCCAGAGGGGACATAGTTTTTTACCAGATTTATAATCTTAAAGCCACTAACTCTATTAAGCCAAATGCATCTTGTAACAAGTGTTACATATAGCTAAATGTATGTACAAGCAATAATATATATCCAATCAATTTTTCTTGATTGAGGAAGATTCTCTACAGTGTTTATTTTTTCCATTTGCAAAAGTAATATTCAATTGCAGTGAAAAGTTTTTAAAATATGAAAAGTACACATTAAAGGGAAAATTAATCCATAAATCTAGCACCCATCAGTCAACCCTATGAATATTTAACATATATTTTTTACTTTTCTTGATTTGAAAAATCACATTAATTTTTTTTAAACTAAACAATAAAATTGACCTTTATTTGCTGTATGTAAAATTCTGTGAATTTTAAGACATGTATGGATTTAGTTCCACTCCCCCTGCCGTCCCACACAAGCATCCCTTTTCTAGCCCTGGCAACCACTGATCTGCTCTCTGTCTTATCTCTGTTTTCTTTTCTTTTCTTTTTTGTTTTTTGAGACCAAGACCAAGTCTCATTCTGTTGCCCAGGCTGGAATATAGTGGCACAATCTTGGCTCACTGCACAATCTTGGCCCATTGCCTCCTGGGTTCAAACAATTCTCCTGCCTCAGTCTCCTGAGTAGCTGGGACTACAGGCAGGTGCCACCATGCCTGGCTAATTTTTGCATTTTTAGTAGAAACGGGGTTTCTCCATGTTGTCCAGTCTGGTTTTGAACTCCTGACCTCAGGTTATTCGCCCACCTTGGCCTCCCAAAGTGCTTTCTTTTTGAGAGTGACTCTTTTCACTCAGTCTAATACCTTTGAGATTCATTCAGGCTGTTGCATTTATGAATAATTTGTTAATTTTTGTTGCTAAGTACTGTTCCATTATGGGGTTGTACACAGTTTGATTATCCATTTACCATTTAAGATTACTTTTTGGGCTGGGCATGGAGCTCACACCTGTAATCCCAGCATTTTGGGAGACCAAGTTGAGAGGATCACTTGAAGCCAGGAGTTTGAGACCAACATTTGACATTCTGAAATTCTGAAGTGTCTTAAAATTAATGTATATATTTAATGTGGTGGGGTTTTTATTTCTTCAAAAGCTATTAGAGAATTGATGATGCATCATATAATTAATACTGTCTTAGGATCAAAGTATTGTGGTTAGGATTAGAGAGGGCTGTTGCGAGTAATTAGGAGTAGGGAAAGTGGACAGTTAAGAGTCAGATAGAGAAAGGCCCCAAGAGCTTGTGGCAGGCTAGTGCTAAAGCAGCTTGGCAGCCTCTGAAGACAGGGTTTCTCTCTGTTGCCCAGGCTGGAGTATGGTGGCCCAATCAAAGCTCACTGCTGCCAAGGAAGTTTCGAACAGAGGGGCAACAACAGGAAGGAAAGAAGTCTTTACGAACAAAGCCTGTCTTACCATGGTTAGTACCAGTGTGGCCAACATCATTGGTGTTGATGAATCAGGAAAAGACAAAGAAATGGTGACAGTGCACCGCCAGTACTGGATGGAGCGGAGGAAGAACTTAGGAAGTAGTGAGCGCTGACTAGAGAGTATGGCATGAGGGCAGAAAGGCAGTTGCTGCTGAATACCCCAATCTCCAGCCAGTACCCAGGCAGGGAAGGCCAGAGGTATAGAGAACCAACGACAGCTGCTGCCAAAATCTTTAGGTATTTACATGGTGGGAATGGATGGGTTGAGTTGGGCATGAGAAACTATAAAACAGAATAAGAATGTATGGGAGTGTCACATGTTAAGAGTGTGACATTTGTAAGGATACTGTGCAAAGATGAAATGGGCACATGGTATACTTGGTATGAGCTTGGTTGAAATACACAATTATTCTGTGGAAACAAACTGTGATTTGGGCTATTTCCAGGTAGACTTATATTATGGTTAACTCTACAGCCCAAAGTTTTTTTGAGAAGCTTATTGTTGGGTCCCATACCCCTGTGTCACAAGTCAGATGACTTATTCTTTGGCATATTCCCATTTTTTCAACATAGGAGAAGGAGCAGTAAATTATCTTCATAGAGGTCCTTAAAGGATAGCTTCCCATCAGCCACTAGGGAAGGATATTTTACCAAAGTGTAAATTGAAGATTAATTTACCAAAGTAACTTGCCCTTCTTGTTGGCTAACTCTTCTTGAGCGTTCATGGAAGCAGCCTCATTCTCACCCACTCACATCTCTTATGGCTTGGGGTGAAGGAGAAGTAGGTGCCATTTCACACAGAGGAAGAGAAAGTCACTCACCCATTTGTCTCTTCCCAGTCTTTCATTTAACTAAGATCTCATTCTCAGAGATTTATGGAAGTTACTTTTCACTTTCCCTAACAGAGCACATATGCAAAATTTGCTGTTCTTTAAAGCTGTACTATGTGGGGTGAAGTTGTTATTTGTGGCACTGCTAATTATTTCTTCAATCTTTCCTAGAAAAGACTGTATCTTCACCATTGACCCATCAACCGCCCGAGACCTCGATGACGCCCTCTCCTGCAAGCCACTCACTGATGGTAGGATGGAGATCTCTATAGCGTTCTGGGTAGCAGGCAGTCTGCATGCCTATGTGGTTTGCCTGGCTGCCCTGTGCTCCGTGGGCTGCATCCTGTGCAAAGCTAGGTTTGCTTTGTGCCTGAACTTGCCGTAGGCCTCTGAGCCTTTACAACCATGTGACCTTAAGATTGTGTTCCTGTGCTGACATTGGTGAGTGTGAGAATGAGAAATGTTCTCTCACTAGACTCCTCTTGGGCCTCAGAAGGGGCAATTGTGAGTGCAAAAGAATGAATTTCAAGCCTTGGCCATTCAGATAGTTCTAGCGTTGGCGTAAGGTATCACAGAAAGCAAGCTCCCAAGGGCTCTGCTTGGGAGAGACATAGGATTCTTTACCTGAATTTAACACCAAATAAGGTGATTGAAGGGGTACTCTTCAAAGGCATGCTCCCTGGTGGGCAGCAGGAACATCTTCCCTGAGAAATGCCTTTCCAGGGCTGAGCTGGAGAAGCTTGGGCTGCTCCCAGTAGGTTTTCATCTATCCAGGAGGTTGAGAAAGGCAAACTGTAAGGGCTCTTTAAACATTCTTTTGGGATGTTGCTGAGCAGGTAAAAGTGGGATTGAGGCCAGTTGTCTTTGGAAATTATAGTTGGAGGAAGGGAATTCAGCAATTGAGTCTCAAAGGAAAAATGTATAGAATATGAGAAAAGTGAACCCTCCCAATCCGCTCCCCTTCTCCTCCCCTCCCCTCTCCTCTCCTTCCTTCCCCTTCCTTCTTTCCTTCCTTTCTTTTCTTTCTTTCTTGTCTCACTCTGTTGCCCAGGCTGGAGTGTAGTGACATGACCATGGCTCAGTGCAGTCTCAGTCTCCCAAGCTCAGGTGATCCTCCTGCCTCAGCCTCTTAAGTAGCTGAGACTACAGGTGTGCGCCACCAAGCCTGGCTGATATCCTTCATTTATGGTAGAGATGGGGTTTCACCATGTTGCCCAGGCTGGTCTTGAATTCCTGGGCTCCAGCGATCCATCTACCTCAGCTTCCGAAAGTGCTGGAATCACAGGCCTCAACTACCATGCCCAGCACCCTCAGTCCCCTTTCTGATGCCCCAGATGTGCTGCTTCTAGTATTTACTTACTTCTTGCCCCTCTCTAGGGTGGCTTCTGGGTGACTGCTTTGGCTTCAGTCATTCTCAGAGATGACCTTGGCACTAACATGGCCTTTGACATTTGCCCAATGTGGATATCCACCCTTGCAGTTTAAGTCTGCCACCAAGTGTTGATGGCCCAGTGAGCTAGTCTTTTAAAACATTGCAAAGATATTCATATCTCCCACTGACACAGAACTCCATAGGTTCAGTATGTAAACTCTTCTCGACCATAATAGATAGTGAAGCTTAGTAGATAGAAGGCTGAGAGATAGAAGGCATTATTGCCTAAAACTGTTTTTCTCTTCCTTGAAACTATGGGCAAGATTGCTCAATAGTTTCTTTTCTTTTTTTAAAATTCATTATTTAATTGATTGATTTTTAGAGGCAGGGTCTTACTCTGTTGCCCAGGCTGGAATGCAGTGGCTCACTGCAGCCTTGAACTCCCAAGCTCAAGCAATCTTCCTGCCTTGGCTTCCCAAAGCACCAGCCACCGTGGGATTACAGGCATGAGCCACTGTGCCCAGCCTCAGTATTTTCAACTAAAGAAAACTGAAAGATAAAGCATAACAAAAGAAAAGGTCCCCTGGAAATTTTAGAGAAATTATATCTTTTTAAAATCCAGAATTGAAGCAGCCCACTTTAAAAAGCAAGTACTGGCTTGATTTCTTACATTCTTAGCAGTCTCCGCTGCATGCAGAGGCTTAGGCATACCTGCCCGGCATGTAGATGCCACTTCCCTGAGCCACAGTATGAAAAGTGCCCCTAGACTGAAAGCCAGGTGAACTTGGACCACATTCCCCATATTTCCCTTCCCTCTAGGTTCACAGCTCTGCTGTTTGTGTAAGGCTTGGACGTGATTGCTTCATTTATTTTGTCCAGTTTCCTAGTTGATAATAGCAGAAGGATACATCTACTACCTGTTCCTCTGTCTCAGCTGGCCTGGAACCCTGCACCTTGCAGGGACTCCAGGGAGCAGGCACATATCCTGCCCCATTCACTGCATACACTGCGGATTTATGTCTAGGGGTCAAGCGTGTCAGCAGAGGTTTCTTAGAGGAAGTGGTAGGAAAGATAGACTGGGGACAAATTTTCAGACCAAATAATGTTTTTTGTTTATTAGACAATGGAAAGACAAGCAGATGTTGTTCAGCAAGAGAGCATTCAAAAAGAGGAAAATAATTTAGCACTGCAAGGAAAAGGAGAGAAAGTAGAGGCCAGGAAATGAGTCAGAGAAGCATTGCAGTCATTATGGACCTGGACTAGATGGTATCGAAATCAGTAGGGGGGTTGGAGTGGGAAGGAAAGAAGTGAGAAAGTGATCATGACAGAAGAATCTATGGAAATGGATGTTGGGGTTGAGGGAGAGGAGTCCAAGATGGTGCCAGGGTTTCAGCCTGGATGACCGGGAGTTAGAACCCGTAAGTTAGAAATGGGAATTAGGAGTACAGGCTGGTTTGGGAGAGAGTATGTCAGCATGGAGTTGTCTGTCTGATGATATTTATGTTAGTTCCTGCAAATTCTTTGTAGAGGAGCTGAGGGATGTGTAAATAAGCTAAATAGCTGCAGCCCATGGAACTATATACAAAGAACCCTGGAGGAGAGGAAGCAATGCACCAAAATGCAGTGATTTTATTAGAATGATAGGATCATACATGATTTTTTTCTTTCTCTAGTTTCCAAATTTTTATAATATGGCAATAATAGTTTTATAATGAAAAAAACTTTGTAATAAAAAAATATTATGAGGTGCCAGAAATCACAGGCTGCCCAGTAGCCTACTGCACCAGGTGATTAGATACCTCCCATCTGCGTAGTTTTTCTTACATTACAGAGTAGTTTGGCAGAACAGCAGAAAAAGGACATGGAAAAGGAGTCAAAGAAGACTCGGAAAAGGAGTCAAAGAAGACTCTGAAAAGGCCTGAGTTTGTCAGTCAAGCAGTTTTATGGTGGCACTTCTACAGTTGGCCTTTGTGACAAGTTTCTGCCAGGGCCATTCATCCAAGGAATTGAAAAGGGAAAGGCAATTCCAATTTGGATTCGGGTGAGGTTGGCTAAGTTCAGGTTGAAGCAGTTACCAGTTCATGTCAATTCTTGCTTAAGGGGAAAAATGTTTAATGTTTCAAAAAACAAATAGTGTTTTCTGGGCCTATTTATATTATTTGTAGCTTTTTTTTTTTAAAAAAGAAACTGTAAAGTTTAACTTTCCTGTGGTCTCATTAAAATTATTTAAATGACCATTCTGTGAAAAGCAGACAAATATAACATATCTAGTCCTCACTTTCCCTTTTGGTAGAGTTCAGATGTACTCCCAGGACTTGTTACCAGTGTCTATCAGATGAGACACTCCAATGATCAATTCATCAAATCACAGCGACCACCTGTCTACCAGTAGGTCATAATTCAGTTGAAGGCTGAGGAGGGGGTGCCACCTATCTTCATGAAATCTCAGCTTGGAAGGGATTCTACTAGTCATTCAACCTGGTAATTCTCCACTTTTCTTAGCCTAAAAGCACACTTCAGGAGAACACTGCCATGAGCATTATCCAGCAATGTGGAGTTTCTCACCTTTGTTCAAGAAAATATTTAATAATGTAAGTGAATAGGAGTGGCATTATAGTGATAACCCAGAATCTAGAGACAGTAAATCATGTGCCTCAGTTTTTTTTTTAATTATTTTTTAAGTTCTGTGGTACATGTGCAGAACGTGCAGGTTTGTTACATGGTGTACACGTGCCATGATGGTTGGCTGTATCCATCACCCTGTCATCTACATTAGATCTCAGTGTTTTATTATCATAACAGATCACTTGCAGCATACCTCACAGCTGACCTCACCCCGCAAGTGTGGGAATGCCACAGTTGTTAGATCACGCTCTGGTTTTTGAATTACCTCCACTGCATCCACTTATTGAATGTCCAGATTGCATTTGAACTTTCTACCTTAAAGGCAATTCATTCTGCCTTAAGATTGCTTGACTGTTAGGAAATCTTTCCCTGTAATGATCTGAAACGCTGCTGTCTTCCTATAGTTTTCCACTCATTAGTCCCCCTTATGCCTCTTGGGACCCCATAGAACAAATCTAGTGTCTCATGTGACAACCTATCAGTTACTAGATAACAGTTATCATGTGTCTTCTGAGTCGTAAGTTCTCAACTTAGCATCCTAAATATTCTTTGGTGTCCAGTGGGTTATGAGGCGTGAGTCCATCCTTCACGTCATGGAGTCATTTCTGCCCTTATGAGGTCTGAAGTACATGGCTGCCTGTTTCCAGACTTTGTCTCCCTGGCTATCAGGGCCTGCTAGCTCTTTCCTTGCCAGTTCCTCCTTATTGGGCAGAACTGGGTTCGTAGTAAGTTACCCATTCTCTTCAGTTAATCAAGCACTGTGGCTTTGCCTTAGTCTCTGAGGGAAAATTGTCAGCCTGACAAGCTATGACCTTTATTCAGCTTTTCGTTGATTCAGGCTCCCAGTAGATCCTACAGGAAATTGAACTTCACTTCTCCAGCATCTTGTTTCTCTAAAGTTGTATTCTCTAATGTGTTCTCTGCTGTTGAACTTACTGTAGCAGGCCTTAGAAATGAATGGATGGGAATGGGAATGGTGGCTAATGGGTGTCAGTTTCTTTTTGGGTGATGAAAATGTTCTGGAATTAGATAGTTGATACTTGTACAACTTTGTGGGCATACCAAAAACCACTGGGGTAAAAGAGTGAGTGAATAAATGAATGAGAAGAAATAAACATATCCGCTTATCCTTGAGGCTTTCTGGAAATTGGAGTTTACACCTTAACCACAATTTAGCAGAGGTCTTTATGGAATGCCCAGCTGGATATCATAATCACGTTCCTCGTGTCCATCTCTCCTCCTTGCTGCTTTCCTCTCTGAACCATGAAACTGCAGCCCAAGGTGCACAGCCCTCTGCCCCGCTGCCCACTCACATTTCCCATCGCCACAGAGTGCAGCTGTCTGACTCAAAAAAAGAAAGGTCTGTCCCACTATCAGCGTAGAAAATGCTTGGGTCAGTTAGAACATCATCCAGCCTAAAGGGGCTCTGGAGTGCACATTACCTACTGCGCTCAAGGAAGCACCAGTCTTCCTGCCTGGATTGTCTCTGCGGCCTGCCTGATTGCATGTCTTTACCTTCTCTGAGGAGGATGGACCAGACAGCTTTGTCCCTTGGAGCCCATAGCAGTAAGGGAGGAGCAGTGCCTGTAACGGTTTCATAGAATTCCTTATAAACTCTCTGGCTCGCCAAATGGTTATGTATGTCACATGCTGAGAATTTCAAAGGTATTGGTCACCTTTGGAGGCAGTAAGGAAGTTGGAGCCAGAAAGACTTGTGTCTGCCTGTGTGCCAGGCTTTGGGTAGAAAACCTGAGGGGTAGGATGGGGAGGTAGTTGTTTTAAAGAGAAAAGGGGTGAGATGAAGTCAGTGGACCTGCTGCTGGGAAAAAGTGGGAAATTTGAGAGCCCTGGAGTTTCTGAGTGAAAAGATTTATGCATGTCTGTAGCAACCAGACCAGACCCTCTTCCTGGGCTCTTTTCTCAACTCTGGGAAGACTTTTCTCCAGGAGTCATTCACGCCAGCCCCTTTACATTTCCCTTTGCCCTGCTTCTTCCACTTGCTGTACCAACTGAAGTCTCCCTCATCCTATAAAACCTTCCCATACTCTGCCACAGCTCCAGAACTTTCACTGTGTCTGTCAGGGCACCTTGGAAGAGTAGTCTGTACTTGCTGTTGCTTTCTCACTTCCCATATATTCCTTATCGCTTTTGCAGCGTGGCTTCAGAATGTTGAGAGCTAGGAGATGACAGAGAAGGAAAAATTGAAAACACAGGCATGAGTAGAGTTGATTGTTTTGCAGGGTCTTGAAGAATAAGGTGGGAGATTAATCACAGCATAAGTGGAAAACGAGGCCAAGGCATAGAGGGGAAAAACACCTCTTTCTTTTTTTTTTTTGATACGGAGTCTCGCTCTATCACTCAGGCTGGAGTGCAGTGGCGTGATCTCGGCTCACTGCAACCTCCACCCGAGTTCAAAAAGTGTTTCATCTCAATGACAGACTGAGTGGGGAAACTCAGCAAGACCTGTCCAGATGCTTCTTGGCCTCTTCTGTGCAGCATCCCCACTTCCAGGATGTAGGGCAGGACCCCTTTTGAAATGAAAGTCTTCAGACCCACAATCAGACAAGGTAGATCAGAGAACATTTTAATGGGAAGACAGGAAGATTAGATTCCTGCCTTGGGGAGAAAAGCTGGTGAAAGGAGGGCAGGAGAAAGTCAGAGAGATTCAGTGGCCTAAAGCTCCCCAACATTTTAACAAACGACTATAAAAAGGGCTGTAGGAGTCATAAGCCAGGATGAACACGTGTGCACACATACATACATGTTCATGTCATGCACACATCACAGATGGGATAGGGACTGACCAGGAACCCATCAGACAAAACATTGGCAAACACTGCTCAGGTATGTCTGGGTTTGAATCCTACGCAGTCTGGAGAATAATAAGATTTTCTTCAGTAATTCTCAGTCTCTGAGGTGTGGGAACAGAGGTTGCAGTGATCCAAACTTAAGGGTTTCAGGTTGGGAGCAGTGGCTCACGCTTGTAATCCCAGCACTTTGGGAGGCCAACGTGGGAGGATCATTTGAGGCATGGAGTTCAAGATCAAACTTGGGGATTTCCTGGGAGGGAGAGCTGGAGGGGTAGCAAGACAAGGGTCCTCTGAGCCTGTTTCTTCTCCATCCCTTGCTTTTATGATGGCATCACCCAACGTCTAATCAACCCAAGTTTTACAAAGTAATCCTGATATCGCATTCAATTCCTTTTCCTCTCTGGATTGTTGTTATAGTCTTTTCAGTAATTTTCCTCCTTCCTCACCGTCTCCCATTCACCTTGCTGCCAGTTGTCTTTCCTGCATGGCATGCACAAGGACCAGATCATGTAGCTTTTCTGCTTGCAAACCTGCTTGTACCTCTGGATTAGGTCTGCAGTTCTTTAGCAGAGCTTTGTTACCAAAGCCCTTTAAGATTAGTCCTCAGCCTCCTCTCCTGCCACCCTACTCCCCAGCACAGCTTCCCTTAACACAGACACAATGGGGGCTGGCAGGCTCTGCTTCTCTCCTGGGCTCTTTCCTGCCTCCAGGCCTCTGCCTGCTCCTTTCCCTCTGCTTACAATGCCTTGCTTCCCTGCCTTCTCCTGTCAGATGAAATCTTCTCTTTCCTTTTCTCCTAGCAGAATGCATTGTTCCTGTTTATCCTATCAGCAAGTATTCTTCATGTCTTGAATATGAAGACAATAAACGTCATTATTCCTGTATTTAATTCTCTTTTTTTCTTGTTTCCTAGGGGCAGGGTGTTCCTTGGCTATCTCTACTTCCTGAGTATCGTGGCTGCTACCCTGCATTTTAAATATGTTTGGTCTAGTGAGATCTAGCTAGTCAACCTATTGCGTAGCTTCAGTGTTTCACTCCTTTTTCTGGTTCTTGCCTTACACCTTTATTTCTGTGTACTTCCGTCCTTAGTTTTGTGGGTTGCCTGTGGGTTTACATCCTGACATATAAGCCTGATCCACTTTCTCTCCTAAAATAGGTTCATTTCTTTGGAATTGGGCATACCTATCCCTTATTCCATTCAAGTGTTTCAGTCCATCTGTCATGTCTCAGTGGTACCTATAAGATCATTGGATTATGTCTTACATTCCTGCTGGCTGTTACTCCAGCTCTGTGAATTGGCCCATGTGAGGCTCACTTCCTTCCTCTCACTTCCTTGCCAAGTGTCTTGCGTGGCCTGCACTGCTCTTCTTTTCATCCCTACAGGCTTCCACAGCAACTCATGTCTTGATTTTATCTTGTCATTTCCTCCATCTCCCTCCTGCCTATATCCTTGCTATTTTCAAATTCAATAAGTGCTAATTTTCTGATAAAATTAACTTCCTGAATGAACCTTAACATGATGGTAAAACAAAATGTGTGATCCAAAAGCCAATTTTTTTCCCCTTTAGTAATACTGGCAAATAGTCTTGCTAGTTAAGAAATGCCTTTTAAACACTAAGTACAGTGCTAGGTGCAGTGGCTTATATCTATAATCCTAGCATTTTGGGAGACCAAGTTGGGAGGATCACTTAAGGCTGAGGGTTCAAAACCAGCCTCAGCAACATAGCAAAACCTAGTCTTTACAGAAGAAAATTTTTTTTTAAATTAGCTGGGCATAATGATGCACATCTGTAGTTCTAGCCACGTGGAGGCTGCAGTGGGAAGACCGCTTGAGCCTGGGGATTCAAGCCTGCAGTGAGCCAAGATGGCACCACTGTACTCCAGGCTGGGCAATACAGTGAGACTCTGTCTCTAAAATAAATAAATACATAAACAAACACTAAGTATCTCTTCAGTGGCAGTGCTCACCTATAGATTGGGAGAAATAGAAATAGAAATTTGAGGGCTGGGCACGGTGCTCATGCCTGTAATCTCAGCACTTTGGGAGGGCTGAGGAGGGTGGATCATGAGGTCAGGAGTTGGAGACCAGTGCCTGGCCAGCATGGTGAAACCCTGTCTCTACTAAAAATACAAAAATTAGCTGGGCGTGGTAGCACATGCCTATAATCCTAGCTACTCAGGAGGCTGAGGCAGGAGAATTGCTTGAACCCGGGAGATGGGAGTTGCAGTGAGCCAAGATTGTGCCATTGCACACAGGCCTGGACAACAGAGCGAGACTCCATATTAAAAAAAAAAAAAAGAAAGAAAAGAAATAGAAATTTGATAGTGTAAAAATCCCAACTATTCCTTTCGTAGCAGATAGATCTTAATGCATGTCGATGAGACATTGGAAATTAGAAAGTTGGTTTTTAGGCCAGGCATGGTGGCCTCATGCCTG
The DNA here is from genome assembly GCA_963573385.1 of Cacajao melanocephalus. Taxonomy (NCBI): domain Eukaryota; kingdom Metazoa; phylum Chordata; class Mammalia; order Primates; family Pitheciidae; genus Cacajao; species Cacajao melanocephalus. Next base: position 99,109 of record CAUYLG010046520.1, on the reverse strand, counting down.
TAATCCCAGCACTTTGGGAGGCCAAGGCTGACCACCTGAGGTCAGATGTTTGAGACCAGCCTCGCCAACATGGTGAAACCCCATCTTTACTAAAAAATCCAAAAATACCGGGGTGTGCTGGTACACACCTGTAGTCCTAGCTACTCAGGAGGCTGAGGCAGGAGAATCACTTGAACCTGGGAGGCGGAGGCTGCAGTGAGCCAAGATTGTGTCACTGCACTCCAGCCTGGGTGACAGCAGACTCCATCTCAAAAAAAAAAAAAAAAAAAAGAAAAAAAAAGATTTGTTTTTAATTTTCATCTGTTGGGACTGTAGTTGGGAGGTTAAGTTGGTATATGGAGGTAATGCCAAGGTAATACCAGAACTTGGAAATGAGGTGACGATTTAAAAATGAAAGTCCACTTTATAAGCAGGATTTCCTCTTACCTGGAGATCTGTGAAACTTAAGAGTAAATCTGATATTTTAGTTTGCCTATGACTGAAACAGAACGTTGGTAGTGGTTTTATTCTTTTTAGGGTCACAGAGCCCTTTGAGTATTTCATGATAACTATAGACTTTCTCCATATATATTTATATATATATGTAAATGTAACTATATATATATATAATTTTGCATAGGACTTACCTTTCCAGTAATATAGTAGAATGGATGTCCTGAAAAATCCTTCTTCAATAAAACTCTTGAAACATGATGCACTTTTTAAAAACGTGTGGCAGAACTGGTAAGAAAGTATGGAAAGTCTATAGAGGCCAGGAATAAAACAAGAGCAGGTATACTTTGTATATGCCAAAGAAGTATACATGTGCTAAAGAGAGCAGCTTACCTAATGGTGTTCAATTCTTAGTAGCCCAGAGATTTTGCTCAGGACCTGAATTAACACTATCTGCATAGTCTATAACATTTCAAGCCAAATATTTATTTTAAAGTGGCACCAGATGGATAATGCTTCCAGAAGCTAGAAGAATCAAAAGCATATCTTTTCTGGAATAATTAACTCTCAACCAAACCTTTAAAGATTTGCCACAATAAGTTCTAGTAAATATAAGCTCACATAAAAAGTCATGAAACCCACAGAAAATAAGGTACCATGAGTGAGAGTAGAAAAAAACAAATATTGGAATCACATTCACAAAGACTTTAGATATTAGAATCATTGACAATAAAATAAGTAGAGAATTAGAGAATTGGAAGATAAATCTGAAAAAGGCAAAGTATAATACAAAGAGACAAACAGGGTTATGAAACCATGGTTAGACGACATGGAGGATAGAATGAGAAAGTCTAATTTTTTATGAGTTCTAGGCCAGGCATGGTGGCTCATGCCTATAATCCTAGCACTGTGGAAGGCCTAGGCAGGAGGATTGCTTGAGGCCAGAAGTTCAGTACCAGCCTGGGCAACATACTGAGACCCTGTCTGTGAAAAAAATAAAAAATTAGCTGGGCATGGTGGTGCAAACCTGTAGTCCTAGCTTCTTGGGATGCTGAGGAGGAAGATCACTTGAACCAGTAGTTTGAGGTTACAGTAAACTATGATTGTGCCATTGCACTCCAGCCTGAGAGACAGAGTGAGACTCTTATCGCTTACAAAAAGAAAATACAGTGGAGCTTCAGCAAGATAAATAAATGGAATTCATACCTAGATACATTATATTTAAAGAAGATCTGGAAATCAGCCAGAAAGATAGACTTTAGCTGACTTCTCAACAATATCAATGGAACTCATAAAGCAATGGAAAAATACTTGCTGAGAGAGGAAAAATAAACATTAAACTTAAGAATTATTTACACAGCAAAACCATCTTTTAGGAAAGAAGGCTGAATAAAGGCGTACTTACTTTTTTATTGTGATAAAATATATATAACACAAAATTGGCCATTTTAATTATTTTAAAGTTTACAAATCATTGGCGTTAATTACATGCACAATGTTTTGCAGACACCACTGCTATTTTTAAAACTTTTTCATCATCCCAAATAGAAACCCTGTAACAATTAAGGAATAATTATTCATTCCTTCTCCTCCCAGGCCCTGGTAACCTTTAATCTACTTTTTTGTTTTGTTTTGTTTCTTCCTTTTTTTGTTGTTTTGTTTTCGAGAGGGTCCTGCTCTGTCATCCAGACTGGAGTGCAGTGGTGAGATCATGGCTTACTGCAGCCTCAACCTCCCAGGCTCAAGCTATCCCCCTACCTAAGCCTCCTGAGGAGCTGAGACTACAGGTGTGTGCTGACATGCCTGGCTAATTTTTATTTTTTGTGGAGACAGAGTCTCACTGTGTTGCCTAGGTTGGTTTCAAACTCCTAGGTTCAAATGATACTCCCGCCTCGGCTCCCAAAGTGTTGGGATTACAAGCATAAGCCACTGTACTTTGCACAAATAGATTTTAAGGTGGAAGACATTATTAAATGTAAAGAGAGTCACTAAATTACGATTAGAAGGGTCAATTTGTTGGGAAAATATAATAATTCTAAACATATATTACCAAATAATATAGCTGCAAAATATGTAAAGCAACACTTGACAGAAAGACAAGGACAAATTGATAAATTCATCATCATTTTGGGTTAATTTAATGTACCTTTCTCAGGAAATGATAGTTCAAACACACCAGAAATTCAATATAACTAGAAAATTTGAACAGCACAGATAATATTTGCTTTAATAGCCATGTCTAGAATATGGTACTTGGAATTAGAGAATACACATTGTTCTTAAGCACACAAAAGCTTTTCTAAGTACTGATTTTATGTTAAACCGTTGAGCATATTTCAAAAAAAATCATTGGTATTATTCAGATCATGTTCTTAGATTGTAATACAACTAGATTAGAAATAACTTAGAAAAAAATTCAATTTTAATTTGGAAATTTTAAATAGACTTCTCATTATACATCCACAGATGAACAAAAATTAAAGTTTGGCAATATCAAGCTGCCTTCTTTCACCCTCACTCGAAGAGCAGTGGCCAGATGCATGGTATAAACGAGCATTTCCTTGATGCTGTGCCTTCTGTTAATGCCTTAAAGATGAGTTTCCTACCTTCTGATGGTGACTCTACCTTTGTCCTTGCCTTTCACATGGAATTCACAATGTCTTCTTCTTTAGGACCTAAGGTTTCTACTCCTACTACTTTCCTCAGACCATCCAGGAGCTACTTAGCTCTTGAAATATGCCACATGCTGACCTGCTGGCTACCAGTGAGCCAAGGATTGCTGGAAAGCCTGCACTACAGGAGACCAACAAAAAAGAAACTGCCTTGTCTGATGAAAGAAACCTAGATGCCTGAAGGTTAGCAGTAGAGAAAGAGTTCCCAGATGGGACCAGGAGCTGCCACATGTGGACATTCTCTCCTTGCATGTCTGCTGTCTCTGCTCACCAACTTTTGCAGCTGGCAGCACTTACTGCTACCTTGGTCTAAGTGTGATCCCATAATCTTTTGCTTCATACCTCACATACAATTGAAACTAGACTGTAACTTTTAAACAGGAGTTTGCTAAAGATGGGAAGATAGCAAAAGGAAAATAAACAGAGAGGAACATAAAGCACCACAAAGTGGCTTGCTTTCCACTGCTCCCACATCTAGGCCTGCCTGGGCCCTTACCTGTCCCCACACTGTGAGCATCACCCTGGCACCCATGCCTCAGCAACTGCTCTTTGAAAGTCTAGAACTAAGAGGTCTAGAAAGAGGCCCGAGGGCCTACTTCTTGCATTTTGCATTTCCCACCTGAAGGCTTGTCCCTTCTTCCTAGGAAGAGTAATGTTAGCAGGGGTTCATCCTGTTTAGGGAAGAGTACAGCATTCCCATCCCTTGCTCTGCAAACCACATAAGGACAATCGTCAGTGCACTACATTGGCAGGGGAAGAGCTGCGTCCTTCCAGAAGCAGAGGTCAACTGGTTATACCATTTAGTAGGAGATCTAGTTTGCAGCTTCCCTGCTACATACTCAGCACCCAATCCTGAGCTAATTGAAAGAAACCATTACATTACATTGTGCTGTCTACCACCCCCAGCTTTGCACGTGTGCTTTACCTCACCTTGCAGTCCTTACATGCCATGCCATCACAAACTCCCAGTTGACAAGGTGTAGAAAGACAGAATCCTACGCCTGTGTCACATAGACCATTGGTTGGGGAAATAGCTTTACAGTCAGTCAGCCAGTCTTCAAGCACAGCGTTCACCACAGCCTTCCACTGTGTGAACTTACAAAAGCTCCACTTATGTCCTGCCTCAAAGGAGGGCCCAAGCAGGCAGATATGCGTGTATCTACATATATCCTTTATGTTGTCCTCTGCCTGGCACGTGCCTGCCCCCCAGGACTGGACCATTCCTTTCAACCATTCTTCTCACCTTGGGTTGTCCTTTTCTCAACTTTCCAGCAGATGGTCTTACAGTTGTTTTCCTATTTGAGGCCTTCCCTAGCCTTTTCGAATTTAATTTACTTCAGACAGAATACCTAGATTTAAACCCTGGAGTTAGCCCCACATATACTCTTAGCACATAGGTTATACATCTCCCTGTTTCATTCACTTCAGTGAGCTGAACCTGGAATGCTGCGTTTCAAAAGGGTGCCCTTCCTGAAGATTGAAGACTGTACCATGAGAGGCACCTCACGTTTAATTAGGAAAGTTTAATCTGTTAGCTTTTGGAAACATAAGCATATGTAGCTTAAAAATAAGATCTACATGCACCATTTAACTTAACAAAAACCTATGCTTAAAACCTGCGCTTTGTGTTTTAGAGGGGAACCCTGATCATTTGTCAGTAGATCTTGGAAAAGAAAAATTCTGGCGGGTGTGGTGGCTTGTGTCTGTAATCCCAGCACTTTAGGAGGCCGAGGGCGGATCACCTGAGGTCAGGAGTTTGAGACCAGCCTGGCCAACATAGAGAAACCCCATCTCTACTAAAAATAACAAAAATTAGCCGGGTGTGGTGGCATGTGCCTGTAATCCCACTTGGGAGGCTGAGGTGGGAGAATCTGTTGAACCTGGGAAGTGGAGGTTGCAGTGAGCCGAGATCGCACCACTGTACTCCAGCCTGGGTAACGAGTGAAACTCTGTCTCAAAGAAAAGAAAAGGAAAGGAAAATTCCACTTCAGAGTAATTTTCTGCTTGGATACATTTCTGAGTTTGTCTCTGACATCTTCATGATGCCCAGTACTTTGAACGCTATTCCTCCTACCTTCCTCTTCCATGCGAAGTCATTTTTTTTTTTTTTTGACACAGCATCTTGCTCTGTCACCCAGGCTGGAGTGCAGTGGTGCGATCTCTGCTCACTGCAGCCTCTGCCTCGTGGTTTCAAGCAATTCTCCCTCCTCAGCCTCCCGAGTATCTGGGATTACAGGCCCATGCCACTGTGCCTGGCTAATTTTTGTATTTTTAGCAGAAACGGGGTTTCACCATGTTGTCAGGCTGGTCTGGAACTCCTGACCTCAGGTGATCTGCCCGCATCGGCTTCCCAAAGTGCTGGGATTACAGGTGTGAGCCCCCACACCCAGCTTTGTGAAGTCATTTCTAATCCCCATTTTGAAACTCTGAGTTCTTTCCTCTTATAGTATTTTATGTCAGAGGGCATTCCAACCTCAGGCAGATCCCAGGCAACCCAAGTACTTGATCTCAGTCAAACTTTATTTTCATAGTAGGGCCCTTGATAATGAACCTGGGAAGAGAAATGGGAAATTCTGTAGATCTGTCAACTCATAAGGAAATGCATGTCTTCTTCTTTTATCTGCGGCATTGGTGAGTGAACAGTTTTTTTGTTTTTGTGTGTGTGTGTGTGTTTTTAGATGAAGTCTTGCTCTGTCACCTAGGCTGGAGTGCAGTGGCACAATCTCAGCTCACTGCAACCTCCACCTCCCAGGTTCAAGTGGTTCTTCTACCTCAGCCTCCGAGTTGCTGGGACTACAGGCACCTGCCACCATGCCCAGCTAATTTTTATATTTTTAGTAGAGACAGGGTTTCACCATGTTGGCCAGGCTTGTCTTGAACTCCTGACCTCAGGTAATCCACCCGCCTTGGTCTCCCAAAGTGTGGGATTACAGGCGTGAGCCACTGCGCCCGGCTGGGGAGTGAACAGTTTTAACTATCCTTGTTGCATGATCATTTTTTACTGAATTTTACCTCAACTCAAAACATCCAAATAACTGAATAGTCATGCGAGGGCTCTGGCATAGAAGTGGGCTTCTGGGATGCTTGCCAATGAGTTCCTTTTTGAGGACACGGAATCTAAGTGGAAAGATTAAGTGGAGAAGCAGCTCCACCCCTCTAAGTCTTATTCCTATGTTCCATTCAAATCTTGCTAGCCCGATTTCTGTGGGGTCTGGGCTTTGGAAATTCTCTTTTTTCATGGATGTCTCAGTGCACCTTGTTAAACCGAATTTGGACTGTGGTGTGTTCATCAGCTTCCAGCTCTGCTGATTGGTTCCAGTTTCCTTGCTCCCGAAAGCCAAGATAATTTGGCACCCACCAGTCAGGCATCCTCAAGAACCTGGCACCAAGGTAACCCTGGAAGCCAGTTAAGAGGTCCCAGTGATCCAACGCACTCACTGCGTGATGAGAGACAGTTGTGGTATACCAGAAAGACCGCTGGAATAGGAGCAGGAGAAATGGGTTCTTGTCTCATCTTTGCCTCTACTACATCATGGAAATTTGGGCATTTCTGTGATTTCTCTGAGATTCTCTTTCCTCAGCTATAAAATGGTGGTTTGAACTAGACAATTTCTCAAGTGTCTTCCAGTTTCAAATTACTGAGTCTATGGAAACTAAAAGAGCTAAGCTTCATTTATGCCGATTGTTGCAGAAACACAACCTAGCTTTAAAGATTTACAGTAGCTGCCTAAAGTTGCATACACTTCTGATGCTTTTCCACAAAAGTAGTTGGTATAATAACAAAATGAGAAGGGACACAGTCCATGTTCCAGAGGAAAGAATTAACCTCTTCTTACCTTTATGGGTTCCCTGACCTATAAAAGGGGTATAATAATATCTAACTCAGAATTATGGGGAAGATTAAATGAGATATCTCTGGCACTTAGAATGGTACTAGACAAAAAGTAAGTGCTTAGTGAAAGTTATTATTAATATAAAATTAGAAAGATTAAAATTTGCATGGCCCACAGTGGCTCATGCCTATAATCCCAACACTTTGGAAGGCTGAGATGAGAGGATTGCTTGAGGCCAGGAGTTTGAGACCAGCCTCGGGAACGTGGTGAAACCCCATCTCTACAAAAATTACAACAAATAGCTGGATGTGGTGGTGCACATCTGTAGTCCCAGTTACTTCAGAAGCTGAGAGGTGGGAGGATTGTTTTAGCCCAGGAGGTCAAGGCTGCTGTGAGCCGTGATCACGCCACTGCCCTCCAGCCTGGGCAACAGAATGAGACCAAAAATATTACTGTGGAATTGTAGGAACGGTTATACTGAAATAATAAATGTTTAGCTGCTGCTCAGAAGTCAAGGCAAGACTAGAATAGAGAATACAGAAACAGATCCTCCCTACACACACACCTGGTTCTTAGCCAAGATGTCTCTACTGTGTAGTGAGGAAAGGGTGGTTTTATCAATAAATGGTACTAGATCAATTGGATATCCATATGGGGAAAAAAATTGGTTTTGACCCCTAGTTTATACCACATATAAAAATGAATTCCATGTGGCTCATAGATCTGAGTATGACATTAGCACTTCTAAAGATAACATAAGAAGAATAACCTTATGACCTTAGTATAGGCAAAGATTTTTTAAGTGTGGCACAAAAATTGTAAACTTTAAAGGAAAGACTGATAAATTAGATTTCATTAAAATTAAGAACATCTTTTCATCAGAAGACATCCTTAAGATTGTTTAAAAGAGTGCGGTGGCTCATGCCTGTAATCCCACCGCTTTGGAAGGCACAGGCAGATCAGGAATTTGAGACTAGCCTGGCCAACATGGTAAAAACCCCTCTCTATTAAAAAATTAGGCTGGCATGGTCATGCACGTCTGTAGTCCCAGCTACTGTGGAGGCTGAGGCACAGAAATCACTTTACCTGGGAGGTAGAGATTGCAGTGAACTGAGATCATGCCACTGCACTCCAGCCTGGGCAACTGAGTGAGACCTGTCTCAAAAAAAAAAAAAAAAAAAAAAAATTGTTGAAAAGGCAAGCCATAGAGTGGGAGAATATCAGCACATGACTCCTATCAAAAATATACAAAGACTTGAACAGGCACTTCATAAAAGAAGATAGCCAGTGGTCAAAAACATGAAAATGTTGTAAGTCCAGAGGGAAAACGGAGATTAAAACCACAAGATATTACTATGTTCCCACCACAATAGCTAAAAGTTTTTAAAGCTGGCAATGTTAGTGAGGATGTGGAACAATTAGAACTCTCATATACTGCTAGCAGGAGTGTAAGTTGCCACAACTACTTTGGGAAACCATTGTATAATATGTAATAAAGCTGAGTAGATTCATAACTCATGGCCCAGCAGTTTTAGTCTTAAGTATATACCCCATAGAAAGGAGTAGATATGTACAGGAACGTCCATAGCACCATCACTTACAACAGCCAAAAACAATCCAAGTGCCTGATAACAATAAAATGAATAAATTGGAGTATACTCTTACAATGGAATATTATATAGCAACAGAGTGAAGCAAATTCAAAACATAACATGATGAATATCAAAAATGCTATGTTGAGCAAAAGAAGCCAGACAAAAAATAGATACATATGAATCTATATGAATCTATTTATGTGAAATACAAAGAAAGGTAAAACTGATCAATGATTATAGAAGTCAGAAAAGTAATTATCTTTGATGAGTGTAAAGACTGGGAGTAGGCATGAGAAAAGCTTCTGGAATTCTGCATACATCCTATTTCTTGAACTAGGTGGTGGTTCAAGTATATTTACTTTATAAAATTTCATTGAACTGTGTGCTTAATGTTGATATGCTTTATGTATTTCATGCCTTAATAAAAAAAATTTATTAAAAAAAAGAAGGGATACACAAATGGAAACAGTGCAAATTTCTGTCAGCCAATGAATGGATACATTAATATGGTATATCCATATAATGGAATATTATTCATTCATAAAAAGAAATGAAGAACATGATACAACAGGGGTGAACCTTGAAAATAAACTAGGTGAAAGAAGACAGCCATAAAAGAGGACATTGTATGATTCCATTAATATGAGATGTCAAAACAGGCACATCTGTAGAGACCAGAAGTAGATTAGTGGTTGCCTGCGGCTGGAAGGGTTGGGAGGAAATAGGGAGTGACTGAAAACAGATACGGGCTTTCTTTTTCGGGTGATGAAAATGTTCTAAAATATATTTTAGTTGTGGTTGCACAACTTTGTGCATATACTAAAAACCATTCAGTTGCACACCGAGCGAACTGTGTGGTGTGTTAATGAAATCTCAATAAAGCGGTCATGAAACAAAAAGTTAAGAGATAGTGATAACTGTAATAATGATTAAAACATTATTAATCATCAGTCAGCCCTTAGGAAAAGGCTGTACTACCATATAGTCCTTTGGTATGATAGGCAAGCACATTGTTACTGGAGTCAGACAATGTTCGAATCCTGACTTTGCCATTTACCTTGTTCAAGACCAGGTGGGGTGGCTCACGCCTATAATCCCAGTATTTTGGGAGGCCAAGGTGGGAGGACTGCTTGAGCCCAGGAGTTCGAGACCAGCCTGGGTGACATAGTGAGACCCCCATCTCTACAAAGAATAAAAAAATTAGCTGAGCATGATGGTGCATGCCTGAAGTCCCAGCTACTCAGGAGGCTGAAGTAGGAGGATCACTTGAGCCCTGGGAGGTAGAAGCTGCAGTGGGCCATGGTTGTGCCACTGCATTCCAATTCGGGTGACAAAGTGAGACCCTGTCTCAAAAAAAAAACAAAAAAACACCAAACAACAAAAACCGGGAAATTGAGTTATAACTAATTGATAAATGGACAGCTCGGAAATAGAAAGTGACCAGTCGTTAAAAGACTACATGACAAGGCTTTTATTTCAACAAATAGTTACTGTCTCTGTAAAGGAATTACTTTCAGTCATGTTAAAAATCATGTTATGTCTTCTTATTTATTCTACTTATTAAAATGTGTGTTCTGCAAAATGAATGTTTTAATTTAAAATTAAATTGAGAGTGCTTGTAGTTTACGGGTGTTGAAAAAGAAGTAAGTATGAGTTTGTCAAGTACCTGATGCTAAGGGGCAAATCTCTATAATGCAGTGGTTAAGAGCTCCAATTTTGGAGCCAGACCTTGATGCAAGGTGTCTGACCTCCCTGGGTCTCAGTTTCTTTATCTGTAGAAAGGGATTTGTATCATAGCATTGGAAATGAATTAATATAACAAAGTGCTTTAAAAAGTAAGCAGTCAATATGCCATTATTATGAGACAGCCAGTATGGTGGATTCTCAAGCATGCGTAAATTATGGGTATAATTTCTTGTTAACTTTTGTGAAGTCTTAGGGAGTCAGAAAATGGTTTCCCTTTCATGCAAAGAAATCAATAAGTGAAAGTGAGTGATTGAATCTGAAAGAGCTAATTGGGCATTGTGAGAAAATAACCCAAAAGGTATCTCCAGTATGAGAGAAAAGCCATTAAGGGTTTTAGTAACTGGAATATAAAGCAATGAGCTTTTGCCTTTCAGAATTCTAGGTAAATATGAATTTTTACCTAGATGTAAGGAACTCTGGGGATTGGATTAAGTAGTGGGTGATAACAGTTAACATTTAGTTTATAGGCATTTAAATACACATAGTTGATAGTTGTTTTGTATTTCTTTAAAAATTGAAAATTGTATATCTCTTGCGTATTTGGCTATGAGAGACTAGTAATTATGTCTTGTTAATAGAGGGACTTTTTGGTTTTTTTTTTTCTTTTTTTTTTTTTCTTTTTTTTTTTTTCTTTTTTTTTTTTTTTTTGAGATGGAGTTTCTCTCTTGTTGCCCAGGCTGGAGTGCAATGACATGATCTCGGCTCACCGTAACCTCGGTCTCCCGGGTTCAAGTGATTCTCTTGCCTCAGCCTCCCGATTAGCTGGGATTATAGGCCTTCGCCACCATGCCTGGTTAATTTTGTATTTTTAGTAGAGACAGGGTTTCTCCGTGTTGATCAGGCCCGTCTCAAACTCTGGACCTCAGGTGATCTGCCCGCCTGGGCCTCCCAAAGTGCTGGTATTACAGGTGTGAGCCACCATGCCTGGCTCGGACTTATTAAAAATAGAAAAAATCCACAAGTGAATGAAAATACGCTACAATTCTGTTTTCAGACGTGTTTTCAGGTGCTGTTTCTGGGTGTGTGCTGGGAAGTCAAGAGGTACTCAGGTGGATGGGGCAGACATAGTGTTTTGTTGATGTGTTTTATTTTTAAAAATCCAAGACTGTTTACCAAGTAACACACTTAATGATTGAAAAATTAAAGTTTACATCTAAGCAAAAAGAAAAATTCAAAATCCTATCACCTTCCTCATGTATTTTTCTCCAGACATTTTAAAGCCAGGTTTGCATTTTTAAATTTTATACTTTTTATCCTTATTGCTTTTCCCAGCTGTTGAAAACTGAAAACATTAAAAATGTGTGTAGGAAAAAGGAACAATCCCTGTATCAGCTGCCTCTAAAGATCATCACTGAGGACATTTTTATTCTGCTCTTTCTTAGCAGTAACCTTCAACTTTGGCTTCTATTGGCTTGTTGTTGTTTTAAAACTTTGAGATAGTTTTACTTAACTGGATTTGTCCTTTTCAAGCTTTTTTCTTTTCTTGGCTTTAGTCCTGCTTTTTTTTTTTTTTTTTTTTTTGAAGAATTTTGAACATGCATAGAAGTAGAAAAATGAGTATAATGAAACCCGTTGTTCCCATCACCTAGTGCCTGCATTCCTCATGCCATAGCCAGTCCTGCTCCATTCTCAACCCACCTCCATTACCAGCCACCTGCACCCCAGCCCTTATTACTCTGACCTGCTGACTTTGTAATGACCTTCAAGGGTCCTTCCCAGTCACTAGGACTTCACTGTCTTTTGGCATTGAGGAAGGATCAAATGCCTGCCCTTATGCTCTCAGAGCTTCTCTGGAGCCTGTGCTCTGTCCCAGGCTTGATTGGCTGACCTGGGCTTTCCCCACTCACTGCTGAAATGCCTGGAAATTCCCAGACGTTGAGTGCGCCAGCCTCACAAGTTCAGCTCCTCATTCTCTTTCCTATTAATGAAGAAGGCCATTGCTCAAGTCATTTGGAAGAGGAAAAGTGGAATTTACTACCTGGGTGTTCCTCATCCATGCTGTTCATATAAATTTAAACTTAGATTCCTGAGAATTACATTGAACATGACAAAAATTGCTGTGTGGGCAGTTTAGTTGAGTACTTGCAGATTGATAGGGCCCTTAGTCATAATGAAGGGAAAAGGTTCTTGAAGCTGCTTGGTTCCAGAAGATGAGCTCACCAGTTTAAGGAGTTTGCATCTGAAGGTTCTCTTTAACCCCTTGCTGGATGACAAAGAGGAAAAAAAAAAAAAGAAGAAAAAAATCCAGACTCTTCAAATCCTCACCTTTAGGAAGACCTAAGAAGAAATCATCCTATATTAGCCCCTCCTCAGGATGGGTTCCTGCATTTCATTCAGATTTACTCACCCCGGATTTTTTTTTAACTTCAGCTTCTCTTAAGTTTATGAAATATCCTCAAACCCTCACCACGTCATGGCCATGGAGTGCTGCCATGGCTTGCTATACTGGTGGTCAGCTTTTGTGTGAGATTACATAACGAATACCACATGGAACTGGATGATGCCAGCGTTTGAGTTGTCCCTCTTACCTAGCAACCCAATCAGTGTTTCTTAGAGGGAATGTGCTTATCCCAAGTAAAAGGTGGAGTTTATTGTGTGGCCACAAGGTGATCCAAGCCCAGTTGAGTCTGTCTCCAAAATTCGGTAGGATCATGCTAAGGCCAGGGCCCATGTCCTGGCTGCATGAGCTGCCCTAAGTAAGGCCCCTCATCGCTGGTGCTGTTTGGACAGTGGAACGTCCCTTCCTCTCAGTCCTCTTGTTTGGATTACCCTTTCTGAGTTTCCAGAATACTGTTTTGTATCTCTGTTGAGGCTCCTGTGTTGGGAAAACTGGCCACAGGGTCAAGAGGAGTGACCCAAGCCAGAGCATTGTGTTCCCATCATAGGCTGGATGGAAAGCAACCTGAGGGACAGGAAATCCAACATCTGTTGTATCTGTTAGGCTGTCCAGCAGGCTGTACTTCTTTTTATCATCTACCTTTGTTTATCAAACTTACTACTTCACGAAGTGATTGATTCGTTTGCTTATCAGTGCCATTCCTAAGAGGTTGTGGTCTTCAGACTCTTTGTTTTCAATTCAGTATGACTGCAGATGGCATTAATAGGCCCATGGTCTGCTGAGTGGGTGAGGTGACAAAATGAGAAAGTGAGTATGGTACATGCAAGTTACTTTTCTACTTAACACCCCCCGGTGGTTTCCCATTGCACTTGAAGTAAAGTATGCCTCATCCTGACCCAGCAGGGCAGCTCTCCTCAGGGCCCATCTGCCTCACTAGCCTCCCTGTTTCCAGTTCTTCTCTGCTTTCCAGGACTTTTTCTATTCTTTAGACACAGCAAGCTTGCGCCCACCCTCCATCCTTTGCTCTGGCTCTCCTGCCTGGAATGCTGTCTCCCATGCCATTACGTGACATAGTCTTTTCTAGACCCACAGGTCTCAGTCTGTTTCCTCAGAGAGACCTTTTAATTACTGAGGAACTCTAAAGTAGGCTCCGGGCATTCTCTGTTTTATTTTCTCCAAAGTCCTTTTTACTATCTAAGTAATCTAGCCATTTGCTTGTTTGCTTGTTGCCTTTCTCTCCCCACTAGACTGGAAGCTTGACATGAGAAGGGACTTTGTCAATTTTCTTGTATGTCTCCAGTGCCTAGAAAAGGACTGGTACATAGTAGGAGCTTAATAATAAGTATTTGTTGCATGGCTGATTGAATGAATGAAGGTGGTTATTAGGAAGATTATGAGGTAACTGAAAGCCAAACCATGTGGGTGTTTAGCCTGAAGGAGAGAAGTCCCAGGGAGCCATAGGCTGGCTGTCTAAGTAATTAAAACTGGTGCTACCCCAAAAGCACCTAGTCCTGCTTTACTCCTTTCTCTTAGCCAGATTGCTGTCCTCTGAGGAGATGGGCTTGTTCTGGGCACCCTCATGAGCCAGAACTGGAGCCAAAAACTGGAAACTCTAGAGAGACATATTTTGACTTTAAAAGGGAAAAAAAATTGATTGCCACTTTACCTGAGGATGGGACGTAATGGGCTTCACCAGACAGCAGTGAGTTTTAAGTCACCTGAGCTATGCAGGCACAGGCTGGGGTGCTCTCTTGCAGACCTGGGGTGGAGTAGGCTCAGTGCCTGCGTGGCCAGTTAGACAGGATTTGCAGTCCTTTCAGCCCAGAGCAGCAGGGGGCCTGCCCTATATTTTTTGTTACTTTCTTTTTCATTCAGTAATCTCAATCACTGTGGGCCCAGCCCTTCCCCTGCCCATCATGCTGATTACAGAGAGTCAGGAGGTAGTTCATGATCTGCCTGCAATAAATGGGGGTAGAAGAGTTGAGAAGCTGTAGGAAGACACAGAAGGGGATTGAGCCTTGGTCTAGGTCATCAGGGCAGGCCTACCAGAAGACGTGGCTTTAGGTGATAGTTTGAAGGACAGTGGCAGTTGCCAGGAAGAGAATAGAGAGAACTGTGAGAGCCCCTTGGGTGTGAGCATGGGAGTTCCCATAGGAGTTCCATCACAGTGTCTTGGGGGTGTAGCTGTCATTAATGGGTAAAGGCCAGGAAAGTCAAAGCATGCACAGAGCAGACCCACATGATGAGCAGTTTTGTTGGTATCAGCTCCTTGTGAAGTGGTGATGGAGGATGGTGTGCAGGGGAGGAGTGGAAGAAACAAGTTCATAGGATGAGAGGGGTGGGCAAAAGCCAGGCCAGACAGGCCATGGAAGCCAGGTCTGGGCTGCATGCTCAGGGCAGCAGGTGCTCTGGAGGGTGTAGACAGTGATGCAACAGGTAGATTTGTGTTTGGAAAGGGCACTGTCTTCACTATGGAAAATGAGTTTGAGGAATGGCAGGGAGAGCAATAGGAGGTTGTTAGATATTTCTTAAAAGAAGCCGTGGTCTTGGCCAAGGTGACGGTGGCGGGAAGGAAGACGTATGGGCAGATGTGAGAGATGTGTGGAAGGTAGAATCAGAATGATTGGTTGACACAAGCCTGAGAAAGTCCCAGGTTTCTTTTTGGTTTAGGCAAGCATGTGTATCACCTTTGATTTAGTGAGGGGTGATCCCCCTTCCTAGGACAGGAAACACGGGCAGAGAAATGGTTTTGCTGAGGATAGGGGCTTATGGAGGTACGAGTGTGATGTGACCACAGGACAACTGAGTGACAGTTCCCAGTAGATGTTTGTATACCTCTATCTGGAGCTCAGAGAAGTCTAGGCTGGTGACATAGTTAGAAGACCAAAGCACAGAAATGAGGTTTGAACCCCTGGAAGTGGATCAGACAATCCAGAGTGAAGGGGTGGAATTAGAAGAGAAGGCAGCCTGGGGCAGAGCACGGAGGCCGGGCATGCCACACGCAAGGGATACAGAGAGGCAGAGAAACTTGAAGAGGAGCAGCCGTGGAGCTTAGACACCCAGAGTGGGGACCAGAGCTTAAGGAGGAGTGTCTCTCAAGGTGTGGGGGTGGTGGGGAGGGCGCAGACTTACCAAGTTTCAGATGCTGCTATAAGGTCAGGCCTACAAAGGTTTGGATTTAGTGCACAGAGGTTATCTGTTCAGGCTGCTATAACAGTACTGTAGTCTAGATGGCATAAAGAAATAAAACAACAGATTAATTCCTCATAGTCCTTGAGGCTGGGAAGTCCAAGATCAAGACGCTGGCAAATCCAGTGTCTAGTGAGGGCCCACTTCCTGGTTCACAGAACGGCAGCTTCCCATTGCATCCTTACATGTTAGAATGGATGAGAGAACTCTCTGGGGTCCCTTTTATAAGGCACTAATCCTATTTGTGAGGGATCTACCTCTGTGGCCTAATCACTTCCCAGAGGTCCACCTCCTGATGCCATCACACTGAGGATTAGATTTCAACATATGAATTGGCAGGGGGTGGGGAGACTGGGGGGGAACAAACATCTATTACAGCACATAGTATTGTTTTATGTGAGGAGTTTCCTGCTGATGTCAAGAAAAGCCTGTCACCACTGTAACCACTGTGCAGTCTCAGCAGTGGGTCAAAGTGAATGAAGTGACCCAAGTCTGGAAGGCTCTTATCTCACTGCTGATAAGGGAAGTCCCCACCTATAGTAGGTGACTACCCTGGTAGTGTTCATTCCTGGCACAGGCCTCTTGAGTAGTTCAGACAGTCTCTGTACTACCAGCTAAAAATGACTATAAACT
The DNA here is from genome assembly GCA_963573385.1 of Cacajao melanocephalus. NCBI lineage: Eukaryota > Metazoa > Chordata > Mammalia > Primates > Pitheciidae > Cacajao > Cacajao melanocephalus. The sequence continues at coordinate 82,671 of CAUYLG010046520.1, read as the reverse complement.
AGAGATTTAGAAAGGAATGGTTTAGATTTTAAAGTGCTTGTTTATCTAATTAAACAGAGCTGGAGTTGATGGCTTAGTGGTTGTTCTGTATTCAGGCCCTGCTGCAGGTAGTTAAGGAGACTGACAGTGGGAACCAAAAGAGCCTTCAGGGACAGGAATGTGGCTATGAACAAGGATGGGAAAAGTCTCTGCCAGGACTTCTGAATCCAAAGCCGAGAATGTGGCTTCCATGGAGTTATGAGAGATAGGGAGGGATTTTGAGCTGTGGTCCACTGAGATGAAAAATTGAGTTGTATCATCTTGTCCTGGAGTTTCAATGACAGTGTATGGGGAGGGGTAATAAAGGGAGCAAAGGCGCTGAACTCAATCTGGTTTTGAATCTGGGATTTTTCACTTTTTAGCCAGGTAACTGGAAAAGTGACTGAGAAGCTCTCTGCGTCTCAGATAATTCATCTGTGCAAAACGATTTGCAAAACTGTAGTCAAAGTTAGCTTGTGTGTGGAGCCCCTGGCACAGAGGAGACATTTCATAAATGGTCACTCCTGCTATCTTTATTATCATTTTTATGATCATCACTGTCCATGTTACAGTTACGTAGTTGTTATGGATCACAAAACACTTTCAAATGTTCTCACTGATTGCGGTTCACCTTCCTCCTGTACACTTTAATCACCACGTGGGTGTATCTGCGAACCCCATTAGACCGAGAGCTCCTTAAGTGGAGGGATCACCACTCACGGATGTCTATTGCGGGCATAAACTAGAGGATCCATGTGAGGAAGGACTTCCTCTACCAGACAGAGCTCTTCAGAAAGAGAGCAGGTGGCTTCAAGAAGATGTCAGCTTCCTACCCTTGAGGATATGTCAGGGCTACCTGGCAGGGACACTGTGGGGAAGTGGCTGCACTGCCTGGGGGCTGGCTTCAAAGAGATGGTTTCTAAACTCTGCTTTATAATCTGTTAGTGTTTTAATTGGATGAAGCTGTTCTGTTGTCCTGTCAGGTTCATTCAAAGGAGTGTTTGTACTCATCTAAGTTTGTGGACCCTGGGCAAAGTGAACCAGACACGGCTGCCCAGGGGATCCGTCCTCTCTCTGCTCTGACTGCTCTTTAAACACACAGACTCATCTTAGCCCTGGCAGAAGAAAATTTTAAATTTAAAAATGTTTTAAAAGAATGCTTTTATATGAAAGACAGTATCTTTTAAAATATCAAATTTGTCTTAAACATTTTGGCAGTGTATGCTATGTAACTTTTGGATTTATATTTTCTCTTTCATAGAATAAAAACTTCAGTGCCACTACCTCGAGAGTTCTGCAAGTTCACATTATGTAAACATATATAATAAAATATTTACTTAGGGTTTCCATAAAAAAGATCCAAAGCAGAGAATAAGAGAGCTTCTCTTTGCTGGTTTCAGAGGCTCTGCTGGGAATTCTGAGTGAAATGTAAGCCTCTTGAATATATTTTCATTGGCCTCCTTCATATTTTATCTCCTGTAATGAACTCTTTGTCAGTTTGTCAATTTTGACTAAGGACAGAAAGTTCATGTGTAGTAACAACACAGAAACTGGATTTAAAATTATGGCTTATATCATAATGTAATAATCCTCTCTCTTGTCCTTTAGTCAATATTTACCCGTTAGGCCAATATATTATAATGCTGACTTCAAAAGAAGACACTTTGTTTTACCTTCTCTAAGTATTGGTTTTAGATACTTGAAATATCAAAACTGGAAGTTGAGCCATCTGAGACTTTTGGCTGAATTCACGTAAAGTTCAGTTCCTCGATCGCAGGGCAGTTTTCACTGCTCCCAGTGACCCAGCGACACAGCTGCGTGCCTGTCAGAATGAGGCAGCTAAACTTGGAGTCATGCTGGTTACTCTCAGCTTTCCAGACAGCCCTCTCTGTGGGAAACAGATCTGTTACGTTACCCCATAGCAGTTGGGATCTCTTAAGTGGAGTCATTCCTTTATGTATTACAGCTATAGGATTGGGCAGAAAAACCCTGAAGAATGCCTTGTAGGAAGGTGGTCTCTGAGTGTCACACCAGATGAAGAATAGGGAATCTTAAATTCTTTTCCTTGCCTGAACCCCTTTTTTCAAGCACCCCATGTTTAAGCATTTTTCCACTTTAAAAACTGAGGGAAGAATTATCCCCCAGTGAAGAAGGAATAGGAGGATAATAAATAGCTACACAATTTGCAGATAAAATATGTGATGCCTTAGGACGGATCATTCAGGTCACAAAGGAGCAAACAGTAATGTGTTAATAAGCTCTTCAAAGCCAACATGGGGATGAGTCAGGACTCTGTCAGTGAGTCATAATGGAAAGGGAATTGATCCACTCGTTAACTGCCAAGTCCACAGGTAGACTAGTTTCAGGCTCAGCTGGATCCTGAAGTTCAAATGAGGTCATAATTCTTCTTTTTTTTCTTAGACTATTATTTTCTATTTTTGCATGATTATGTAGCATAGATGTTTCCTGGCAGCTCCAGGTTTATATGGTTTTTAGTGCCTGGAATCTCAGGAGAGAGACCCTTTTTCCTGAAGTTCATGTCATTTATCAAATGTATTGTTCAGCTTAAGCAAATTCAGCACTGTGCTTGTATCCTCCATGTGCTTCTATCTGCCCATTGTGTATCTTTAAACTGTATACTTAATTTATTTTATTATTTTATTTTTTTGAGATCTGTCTGTCTCCCAGGCTGGAGTGCAGTGGCGTGATCTCAGCTCACTGCAACCTCTGCCTCCCAGGTTCAAGCGATTCTCCTGCCTCAGCCTCCTGAGTAGCTGGAACTACAGGTGTGCACCACCATGCCTGGCTACTTTTTGTATTTTTCGTAGAGATGGGGTTTTGCCATGTTGGCCAGGCTGGTCTCGAACTCCTGGCCTCAAGTGATCTGCCCACCTCAACTTCTCAAAGTGCTGGGATGACAGGCATGAGCCACTGTGCCCAGGCTATATACTTGTTTTACATGTATACTCTTTTTTGTAATCTATTCGTTTTGTACATTTTCATACACACATGCGTGTTTATGTACATATATACTCATACATATGAATGTGTATATTTATATTTTCACATATACTATATTTGATAGATTATTTACAGGATATTCAAGAATAAATCTTAAGTTGATAACCTAACTACCCTCCCTCACTTAAGGTATAGTTCTAAGAGCCTTGGTCATCTGACCAACTCTGGTAAAACTGGCAGGAAGTGCAGGGCCTGTTGAAAGACAGCTCCATCAGGAAGCGAAGGAGCAGTTCTAACAGGAATGAAAGGGAGGTTCTTTACCCGAGGGAAAGGACTATTGATTCATTCATTCAACAAGGACTTCTTGAAGACCTATTATGTGCCAGGCACCCTTTCAGGCCCTGGGTGTACAATAGTGAGCATTACACAAAAGGCCTTACTTGCTGGAGTTTACATGGTAGGGAGAGAGGCATATAACAAACACACAAGCTGATAGAGATATGCTGTGATATCTGGTAGTAATGAGAGCTCTGAAGAAAGACCGTGGTGAGCAGCAACCGATGTGGAGTAGGTGCTTTATAGTGCAGGTGGAGGGAACAGGAGTATGTGTGGGGGCGGGGGGGAAGTTGGGGGAGGCAGACAGGTGGAGGAAACAGCAGGGAGGGGCAGAGGAATCTCTTCTTGTTTTGGGATTCTCTTTCAGTTGACCCAAATAAAGTCAGGAAGATTTTGATAGGCAGATCCTGTTGAGACTATCCCAAGCATAGGAAAAAGTATGAGCCAAGCCAACATCTGAATGGCCTGAGGGAAGATCTGTTCAGGGAATGGAAAGAGGTTTCCCATGACAGCTGCATGCAGAGCATGTGAAGGATGGGGCTGAGGTTGCTTGGGGTGTGACCCTGCAAGGACATGAATAACAGGCTAAGAGTCCCTTTACCAGACCCACATTTAGAAAGATCACAGAAAAATGTGGAGGGCCTGATGCGGAGGCACAGAGGCAAGGTAGGGCAGCCAGGTGTGGGGTGAATAGGGCAATAGCCAATGGGAAGGAAGGGCAGAGCTTTCAGAGGCTGCTTCTGCAGGATTTGGGGATTAATTCGCTTCTAGTGACCTAAAAGGATTTGTTCATCGTCGAGAATGAGCCATATCTTCTTATATTTACTCAAAGATAAGAAGCCTTTAGAATTGGGCAACATCTTGTGAAAGTGGTTTTGTTTATTCACAAGAACAATTTCATCATCTTTTGCTGTACAATGGAGAAAGCGATAGTAGTGTGGGTCATGGGTAGGTGGCCAAAGAAGGAAACAAGCAAAACATGGCACCCCACACTGCAGGTCCTGTGGCCTCTGGGAGTGACATACATTCTAGGAAAGGACTCCTGGGAGGGAATGCTGTGGCCTTCCATGCTGGCCTGATAGTCCTTCTCATGCATTTACAGGCAGCTTTGAAGTGGGAGTTCACATTGCCGACGTCAGTTACTTTGTTCCAGAGGGATCCGATCTGGATAAAGTGGCTGCTGAGAGGGCCACAAGTGTCTACCTGGTTCAAAAGGTAAAAATCCATTTCTAGTTTCTTTTTTCTTCCTGTGTTTATTTGTTTCTTTCCCTGGAAAAGTGTGTGCTCTCTGTTATTGCATGTTCTCCTGAAAGAGAAGCCAAAGGAAGACACAGGTGTTCATCGGAGGCCTTATTCCAGAATGGCCCTGCTGTGTAAGTAACTGACAAACACTCAGTTTCAGAAAGAAAGGAGGCAAAATACCTGCTTTCAACTGATTGTTCTAAAGCAGGGCTTGGCAAACTCAGCCCACACCAGCCACTAGTTTATGTAAGGTTTTATTGGAACTCAGCCACATGCATTTGTACATGTACTGTGGCTGCTTTCACACTACTTCAGCAGAGTGGCACGACAATTTCCTATTACTGTAGGCCCTTTAAGGAATTGTTTTCAACCCCTGTTCTAAAGGCGGGGAAGCCAGTCTGGTCCTGACCTGCCCATTACAAGATAGCTATGGAAGTCTCCCAGATGGAAAAGCGAAGGGAGATAAGGAGGAGTTTGAGCTTTTCCTTCTCATCCTGATGGCACCACTTCTGGTTAGTTACTAAGTGTCTACAGACCTCCCTAGACTCATCTACGAAATGAAAGGATTGGACAGATTCATCTCAAAACATCCCCTGCATTCTGTGTACCTGTACCTGGCATGTCCAATAGGTAACCGTGAGAATCCATTCCTTTAACAAGTGTATATTGAGCACCAATTATCTGGTGGACACTGCAGTAGGCTTAGAGACAAGGGTGAATAAGAGACCAAAAGTGAGTGAATTCTGTCCTCCACATTGTGGTTCATGAATTCTGCTAGGTTTCTTTCTCTTCCTTCCTTCCTCTGATCCTCTGCTTATTTGCTCATCTTCCTTTGGCTGTATCTGGACTTCCACTTCCTTTCTAGCTTTTTAAAATTCAGCAGTCCAGTTTGGGATTGCTACCTATACCAGCTTGAGCCTTCCTGCCTCCCAAGCCCACGCCCTAGGACCTGATTCTGGTATTTGCTCATTGACTGACCTAAGGTCAGAGGAAGATCCCCTCCATACACCCTAACACACCACGGCACTCTGGGAGCTGGATACCCTTTGTCTGGCCCCGTCTCTCAGGGACAAGAAACTAGCTCAGGTGTCAAGCCTCCTCCATTCTGGGAACTTCCAAACGTCATTGCCTAGGGGAAGGATACTCTTTCTACCGCCTCATCTGGGCAGCAGCTCCCATGTGTGCTCACACAGCTGGCAGAAGGAAAAGCCAGGTTCTGAGCTATGCCCCTACAAGCAGCAGGAAGGTGGATTTCCTGGTAGGTCCCTGCACTCTAACTACTGCCTCTCTAACTCCTGGGGAAATACACCTGGCTACCTGCCTTACAAAGAATGATTTAGAGGGGTGCCATCCTGTAGGTTTGAAGAAACCACCAGCATAGGGAACCTGGAGAGACCTTGGAAAGGTGGATTAACATACAAATCTCAGCACAAGCATTGAAGCATGTCTGCAAGACAGCATTCCTCTTCTTTCAGTTCTTTCTGGTATCTCTTCCCTTCTTCACATCTTTCCAAAAAAGTACTTGAGAACTTGTGCTTCTCACCTCTTAAACCCTTATTTCCTGCTGTTCCTAAGAATGGACGGGCCTTTTTGTAGGTATATTGTCTAGATGCTGTCAGGGCAGGCCACTAGGGGTCTATGTACTCCTCACCCTGGAAATGTCCCCACCTTATGGTCCCAGTGAAGCCAACCCCATAGTCTTATCAGGCCTGGCTCTGGCCATAGGGGAGGTCTAGTCTCATCCTGCCAGTATAAAGGAGGCCATGGATCTTTTTAAGAGCCAGTGTTCTCCTGTGCTGTTTTCTTCCTAGCTAGAGGTCTGAATAGTGTTATTGACTATGTCATGTCAGTTCTGCCTCCTGGATAGCCTGTGGTACCACTTCCTACCTACTACCTCCCCATCACATCATTGCCCAGGATACCCAGTGAATATACCCATGGACAGGAGGGTGTTCAGACACAGAGACAGAGGAGCTGTACCCACATTTCAAATAGAGAATTGGCTTGGGAGCCCAAGGATTGCAAGTCCACCCAGCTCTGGTAGTATATTCTCTGTTCAACCCTGAAACCAAGGTCCTCTAAGGATAAAGACATGAGCTTGTGTCAGAGGTTTCTTGGCCTCCCCCTCTTTCCTGTGGAACCCACTTCTGTCAGAACTACCACAGCTTTCACATGGCTGTCATCTAAGGTTCCCACAGATGCCTGTCTTTGTGCTCTGATGCACAGGATTAGGACACCTCTCACCTCAGCCGTACCTGGCAGCACATGTGACAGACATGTGGAAGGTGGATTTCCAGACATAATTCTACCAGATGCAATAATCCATAATGTCATTTGTCCTTTGAATATTCCAGACATACATAAGCACGAAAAGCACAGAAGCTCTCCTGGACAGATAGGTTGTCACATGAGTGGATCATCATTTATTTCCCCAGCCCAACCTTGTCTAGTCCTCCAGCATCCCAAGACCTAACACATCATCCTGGACCACTGTACACCATAGTTGTCATGCCAGCCTTAAGAAGGGTGCCGATATGGTTTGGCTGTGTACCCACCCAAATCTCATATTGAATAATAGTTCGTATAATCCCCATACGTTGTGAGAAGGACCCAGTGGGAGGTAATTGAATCAGGGGGTGATTACCCCCATACTGTTTTCATGATAGTTCTCACAAGAGCTGATGGTTTTATAAGGGCTTTCCCCCCTTTGCTCGGCACTTCTTCTTCCTTTTGCCATGTAAAGGGTGTGTTTGCTTCCCCTTCCACTGTGATTGTAAGTTTCCTGAGGCTTCCCTAGCCCTGTGGAATTGTGAGTCAATTAAATCTCTTTTCTTTGTAAATTACCCAGTCTCGGGCAGTTCTTTATAGCAGCATGAGAATGGACTAATCCAGGTACATTCTAGAATTTCTAGGCTACATTTCCAGCAAAGTGCCTACTTGATGCCCACAAAGGTATTGGCACTTCTGGAGCAAAAGCTATCTAGGAAAACTCAAAAGTTTCCAGGATTTCTGGTATTTACCAGATGTTACCAAGAGGTCCTCTTATGTTTTCAACTTGTCCACCCTGAAAACTAACCTCTCAAAAGGGAAGAGACTAGTCTAGGCTTTGAATGCAGCCGTGTCTTCTAGGGACTGAAGATCCTGCTGCCTGTGGCCCAAGGTTAGTTCCCCCAGTGTAGCTGAGCCTAACGGTTGACAGTGATGTCTTCAACCCCATGATAGAAATCACCCTGTCTGAGACACTTTGCTCCTGCTACAAAGGGAGCTAGCCTAGATGGGCTCTCTTGTCCCAAAGGAAAGCCAGAGCTGTCCACCTACCATGGCTGCCTTCAGTATGTGAAGGCCCTGCCTAGGAAGACCTGGCACCTCCTCTCCCCTGCCCCAGGACAGTACTCTCTGGATCAATGCAACCTAGAATATTGGAGCAAACCCTAGCTCCACCTGCTCCAGGAGAATTGGACAGCTGGTTTCTTCAGAGGTTCGGCTTTGCCTACTATTCACATTAGGTGATCAGAACCACCATGTACGTGTTTTTTGCCACCCCAGAAATGAAAATACTGAATGGAGAGGAAGACAGAGTTGATCAGAGCCAGGAAACTCTTGAGTCAGAAGCTGTGTGATCATCAAAACCCAGTTCCAGGTAACTGTGTCATGGACAATAGGTAATCTCTATGCACAGTGATGCCTGAAAGACCCAGCACCTTCAGTGAGCAATTAGTGAGAATAGCTAGCTGTGTCCTCATCTGAGCAAGGGGAATTCTGTTTGACGCATTTGCTTGTGTCAAACATACTGTATCCCTACCTGACCTTTGTGGCTAGCTTAAGGCTAAATGCAATATTTAAGAACTTCTCTTTGACCCCCATCCCTCACAATGTCTGTGACACCTGTGTCCAAGCTCTGGGCAGATATTGGCAGCTTAAGAGAATGCAGCACAAACTTCTGACCCACAAGTATCCCTCATGAGCACATGAGCACATCCCTCCCTGACCCCCATGGCCATGAAGCCACGGCCGTGTACCGGCTGCTGCATCCTCCTTTTATAACTAGGAATTACTTTTCAAAATCAGAAAATGAAAAAAATCAAATTGGGTTAAATAATTAAGCATGTTTCCTTTTCTGTTTCCTTTGGTTTTGTGTTTATCACAGTTCTAGAATTTCTCTGTGGGACTACAGAGTTGGGGCTCTGCTTCTGAGTTCTGAAAGTGGGGAGCTGGGTGGAGGAAGGGTCCGCATGCCTCTCCTGCCCAGCACTGCCTCCAGCTTGGCAGGCACAAGTGACGCCGGCCCACAACCTTGGACAGCAGCAGCTGCGCGCTCTGATTCCTTTGAACCGCTGCTCTGACCTTTCTTCCTACTCGTTTTTGTTTCTTAAAGGACTGTGTCCAGGAACTTTTCTGCCGTTTTCACTTTACTTTGCCTATAAAGGTCTTCTTGAAAGCTGGATGAGCTGTGTTTTCATCCTCCAGATTCTCTGCTTTCTCACTTGGCACAATCATTTCTCCCAGCTTCATCACACAGGGGAAGGGGGCTGGGGTTCCAGTTGGTTTCCCATCTACAGGGGATGTGGCACTGATTTTATTCAGATCTTTAAGTGACTGATGCCAGAATTGCAATCTAAGCTCATTATCTAAACTCTAATTGGGGGATTAACCCATAGAATAGGACAGTATACAGTGTAACAGGTCACAGGTCCAAATACCATCTCACTGACTTTTAAAATGAAATTCTTTTGTTGAGATTTTGCTCACAGTAATAAGCATTTGGTTATTCTTATTAACAATAGGGTATACTTAGGTGGAAAAATAAATTTAAATAGTGTCCATTTAAATATCAGAAAAAACCTTTTTGACAAAAGATGGTTCTGTTGGAACAGGGGACAGCTGTCCACCTGAACTTTTGCCTGTCCTTCTCAGAAGGACACCACATTTACTCGGTTAATGCCTCTCAAATGTCTTCTCTGGGATTTAAATATAATGTAATTGCAAAGTTTAAGGTAATTTAGAAATAAGCAAATTAAGCTCTGAAAGTAAAAGAAAACCTAAACAGTTGAAATCTAAACCTAAATTTTCTGCCTGTTGGCCCAAGTGTTCATGTTATTTTAGGTGTGAAACAGCTCAAGTGAAAGTTCGCCCATAAATCTCTACGATATTTTATTGGTACTGCTTTATAATAGAGATCAAAGATTGGGATTGGAAGCCTGTCTTAATGTAGAGTCCAAAGAGTTTTAAGATGTTTCTTTCTGACACCAGCAGGTTTTCAGAGTGTTGATGTTTTGTTAATGTCAAACTGTGTAGCAAAGAGTTGATCAAATTCTGAATTCATGGAAGTGTTGATATGGAAAAGAAAACTCTTTAAACAGAGATGTTGGCTGGCAAGTGAATTATCTGTCTCCTTTAAGTTATTTCAGTGTGTAAGTGGGGAGCTAGCTGAGTGTACCTTGTTGTTAAAACCTCAAAGTCCTTGGAGAAAAGGGGAAAAGTTACCAATTCTCAGACTGCAGATATGAGCTGTGATGGCCAATGGGCACTGAGGGCATGAGGGAGTGTGGGCGGGGAGCCAGCAAAGGCCTGTGCTAAAAGGGGTGGAAGAGGCCCCATAAGCCCTCCAGGTAGTGGAGAAGCCCCTATGGCTTGGCTTGTGTGTATCTGGCTCCCACATCACTGCTAGTCCTTCCTGCTCCTCCTTGCCTGAATGATTGATTCTTCCCCTCTGTGGCCCTTTGTGTTGGTCACAGGGCTGTCCTGGCTAACCTGCTGCTGAACTTGGCCAGCCTGCCTGCTGTGGCTTTAGCAGATGTTTCTGCTCTCTGAGGCTAATGTAAGATTTTATAGTCTTGTTGGTACCCCCACCCAGCTGCTTTGGGCAGTGGTGTATTTACCCAAATGATCAATTTCTCTCTACTCTCCCAAGACCTGGTCCAGAATGCTTAGAAAGTCAACGTCCTATCATCAGTGTCCCTTTTCTCCATGGCCAGCTTTTAAGCTCTGCCTGACTCAACTTTGGTCCTGGCCGTGAAGCATGCTTAAGAGGACTTAGCATCCTTCAAGCCCTGTTTCCTTTTCTGCTGCATGAAGTACTTATCAGTCTTCATCCACTTGGTATTTATTGAGTACCAGCTGTGTGCCATGTTCCAGGGATGTAAAGATGAGACAGATTCTGGTCTTGCCCTGGGGAAGTCAGAGGAGGTGGACAGGTAGGAAACACCTGCAGTACATCAGGCTGTCTTCAGGTACAGAACTGCCCCAAAGGTGAGGAGGTGTTAGAGAAGAGAGAGAGGTTGTATCTGCCTGGGCTGGTGGTGGGAGAGGAGCTTCTGCAAGGGCCAAGAAGACTTCACAAACCAATTGTGCTTTGAACAGTGTTTCACATTTTGAGTAGAAAATTTCTAGATAGACAAAAGTGGGCAAGGAGGACATTCCAGGCAGAGGCTAGAAAAAGCATGAAACGTTCAAGGAGCAGTATGCAGTTTGGAATTGCTGAGGTGTGAGTTGTAGAGAGAGCCAAGGATAAAGTTACAAAGAGAGGCCTGGAGTGGTAGGCGAAGGAGCTTGGATTTTGAGGGTAAGTAGGGAAGTGATACGGTCTCCTTCGACCAAGATAGAAAATCACCTTAGCACCTGTGTGGTTGAAGGTTAATGAGGCCAGAGGTAGGAAAATTGTCATCAGTACCAGGACCCTTTCCCCTAGTCACATGCTCTTGAGGCACTAAGTAACTACCCCAACATAAACAGAGATCTTTGCTCCCAAAATCTTATGAGAGTTTACCAATGAGGTAATGTCTAACTAGACCCCAGGAAAACTAGGACAATAAATGTCTTCAGCCTAGTGCCAAATGGAGATTCTGAACAAGCAGCATTTTAGTGACTCCAAATTGCAGTTTCTTCCCAATTCTGGCAATATCACATAAGAAGTAGGGAGAAGCAAAGGACAGGGAAAATGGAGAAGTTAGCTTCCCACTGTTACCTTTGCTGTCTTCTCAGAAATAGGGTCCTTCTCCAGCTTCCCCCTGGGGAGCTCTTGAGCACCTGTGACCTTAGCCACTGAACATAGAGGGGCCAGGCTTCTCTAAAAACCTCTTGGCCCTGTTGAACCCTCTAGGTCCTCCTTCATTTACAGGACATGCAGAAGTCCATTTACTAAATTCAGCTCCTTAACATTGGGAAGGCAAAGGCAGTGTGGCCTAATATAAACGGAATTGCAGATTATCATTAAGTGGAGATTAGTAAGAAGATGCAGAAATCTGAAGAATAAACAAGTCTTATCTAGAATAATTTCTACTCCAGAATTGTTACTGGTTTTTATCCTGAGAGAAGAAGAGAGACATATCCACACTTGAACAGTGAAAGGAGGAGAGGAAAAGACTCATTTGAGGGAGTTAGAATGTTAGACCTAGGCTTGGGGAGTGATTGGTTGTAGACGGAAGAGAGAGGAGAGTGAAAAATCACAGGTTAATCCCAGCTGTATTCTGGGGACAGGGGTGAGGAGCATGGGGAGGCATAGGTGTGGTGTTTATGGCTTTGATGGTTTTGAGGAAGGGGTGGTTATTTGTTTCCTTGCTTATTTAACTTGGGCAGAATGCTACTCTTAACAGAGGTGGGAAATGTAGACATGGGAACAGGTGAAGAAGAGGGGAAATGCTGAACTTTGTCCTCTCCATGTGGAGTTTGAAATATTCATGGGACATCCAGTTCATGGTATCCAGAGGGCATTATCTTCTCCATGTGGAGTTTGAAATATTCATGAGACATCCAGTTCATGGTGTCCAGAGGTATGTGGAGTCACAAGGCCAGAGGGCCAGGCCTTGGACATGGAGGACGCTCATTGTGAGATGGCAGGAGACCAGGGCACACATGTAAAGTGAGGGGGCCTGGGAGAAATTGGCCAAGGGAAAGAGCTGGAAAGTTGCTTGCAAGGGATGGAGCCTGATGATCTGTTTTCTCTGTGAAGAAGAGTTGAGATTTTCTGCTGAGAACGATTGAGAAGGCAGTCAGGTAGGAGGTCTGAGGAGAGTAATAACATTTTGGGACCTCATCTGAGGGGCGTAGGGAAAGAACTAAAAAAGGCAAGTGAACGCCCTGCCAACTCTCATTTAGGTAAGAACTAAGACAGCTTATCAACTCACCTCCACACAGCCCAGCAGTTTTCTCTGTCACTGCTCGGCAAGGACTTGCAGAAGTTGGAAAGGCCAATTATAAGATCAGTCATGGGCTTTGTGGAGCAAGGATAGTAGAAGTGAGGGAAATAAAGAACCTCGAAGGAACTACCCATGTGGTTCACACTAAGTAGTGAAGTTAATGAGGACAAGACTGAGGAAAAAGATCAAGGGGTCAGGGAATGCTTGGACATTTGCACAGTGCTAATGATAGCCAGGAGTTTCCCAGCTCCTGGAGAGACCTTTCTTTTCCAGTCAGACACGGTGTTCCACACTTATCACCCTGGCCCAGAGGCTCTCAGGAACTGTGGCAGGCCTCATGTAGCCGACCTGTGTGCGTAGACTATTGAGCCATGGTCCAGGCGCATCTCCCCCGGACATAACGGGACTTGGATTCCAGAAAGCAGCTGATCAGAAGGGGCTGCCTGCCTCTCCTTTCCAGCCCTCCTCCACAGAGATCCTGCTGCGCCTGGGGTTGTGGGAGAGCGCGTTCACAGTGACCCTGGCAGGAACCAGGCCCCATTTGTGAGAGGCTGTGATGTGCCAAACCACAGATGTGATTGTAACCTCTTAATTCCTTTTCCTTTGAAACGCAGAGGAATAACCATCTATTTAGAAAACTGTATGCACATAAAGATGGTTTTCTAATAATTTCATCTGAATTCTGCTTTAAGACCTAGTGAATGCCTTTTGCAAGGAACGCTTCTTAAAAATTAAATATAATTACACTAACCAAAAAGTTTTAATGTTCAGCTTTTTCATGAGCACTTAGATTGTGTGGTATCTGACCAGTGCAGTATGAATGATAAAATGTCTTCTGTGTAAGATACAGGACGCCACACAGTTTTTATGGCCTGTGCAGCCACTGCATGTGCTGATAAGTTTTAGGAGGTAGCAGCCAAAGCAGTGTAGCTTGTACTTAAAATACTAGACGCTTATGACGTTTTTTGTCAAGATGTTTAAATAGGAGTCTCTAGTGTATTTTATAAAATGTTTATGTGATGCAGTAAACGTAGAAAAAATGAGGTGGTCCATCTCCTGGACAGAGTCAGTCAGTTGTCTGCACACTGGAAGTGCCTACCGTGCATCAGGTGCTGGAGAGAGAGGACTGAGGCCTGGCCCTTGCTCCTGAGGATTCATTGTCCATGGCACTTGAGGCACCTGAAGAAGCTATTAGGACAGGGTGTAAATGCAGCGAAAGAGCAGGGAGGATGGAGTAAGTAGCTGTGTAGGACAACCCCAAATCCTCTTTGAAAGAACAGGGGAGGTACACAAAACACAGCATGCACTCTGCCTGGGGAATTTTGGATAAACCTTTTAGCAATAGAAATGAGCTGAAACTGAAAGGATGTGCAAGAATTTGCCAGCTGTAAAATGTCCAGAAAGGTGTTCTGGAAAGAGGGACCCGCACAGTCAAGAGCTGGAGCAGCACACAGGCAGGTGAAGGGGTTGCAGCTGGAAGGCCTATGCGACCGATGTTGCCAGTGCCCCAGGAGAGGGCCAGAGCACAAGGCTGAAGGGGATGCCTGAGCCTGGTGACAGCACCTTGGACACCGTGGGCTGGCCAGTGAGCTGACTTTTATTGAGCATCTTCAGTATTGTTCTGCCAATAAGAAGACCAAGACTCACAATTTTACTAACTTGTCCAAATTGTACAGGAAGTGGTGGACCCAAGATTAGCCCCCAAGTCTCTCAGGTGGCAAAGCCTTTGGTCTCTTTCCTGTACCATGCTGCTGCTGAGTCTGCATGTCACTGAGTTGGTAAAAAGGTCTTTGGACCTTGCTGTATTTTTTTAAGTGGTGAAGCCCTTTTTGCAAATAAAATCTGAACCCCAAACTCCAACATGTAGAAACAGACCAGGTTTTCACTAGCATACATTTATTTCATATTTAAGTTTGTAACACACCACCAATTAATGAAAACAGTGACTTTCTTTTTAATAAGCTCTTTTATTTTGGAATGCTTGTAGTTGACAGAGAAGTTGCAAAGGTAGTACAGAATGGTCCCATACCCAGTTCTTCCATGTTAACATCTTACATGACTATGCTTCATGTGTCCTAACTAAGAAATAGACATTGTTTGGATTTCACTAGTTTTTCCATCAGTGTTTTCTTTCTGTTTCAGGGTCTAATTCTGGCCCAAGTTGTAATGATTTTCTTTTGAGAAACACTAAAATATGAGGTCGGGAATTATGATGTATAATAAAATGCTCGGCTTTGTGATGTAAAGTAAGATACTGCCTTGAACTCTTAGAAGATACACTAACTATCTGTAAAAAAGGGCATTAAACCCTGGACTAATATCACTGCAACAAGTGTGCTAGGTGGCTGAGCAGCCAGTTACCAAAATACAGTTGATAGAACGAACTGTCAGTTAATACAGCCCAGAAGAGAATACAAGAACACACCCCCCACAAACTTGAGTTGGTGTCTTAGCTCGGGCTCCTGTAACTACATGCCATAGTTTAAATAACAGAGATTTATTTTCTCCCAGTTTTCAAGGCCAGAAGTCCCATATCAGGGTGCTAGCCAATTCAGTTATTGGGGAGGGTCTCTTCTTGATTTGCATATGGTTGTGCCCTCACATGGCCTTTTCTCTGTGCCTACTCATGCAGAAAGAGACTTGTGTCTCTTTCTCATCTTATAAAGTCACCAGTTCTGTTAGATCAGGGCCCCACCCCATGTCCTCATTTAACCTTACTTACCTCTGAAAGACCTGACCTGTCTCTATATGCAGTCACATTGGGGGTTAGGGCTTCAACATGTAACTGGGGGTGGGGAGGGGAGGGTGCCAATTCAGTCCCAAGTGTAGCCCAAAGGCTGAGTGTGTGAAATCTATAATTCAACCATGAGATGATATCATATTGAAGCTTTCTCCATTTTGTGCACTATTTTTAAACAGGTGAAGATATATCATTTTATACAACACTTGACATATACAAGAAAATATTAAATATTTAGATTACATTCGAATGCATCATAAAATACTAGCAAAGAAAATATAGTATTGTTGAAAGGATAGTGCAAAAGCAATGGCAAGAAACAGTTTCAAAAGTAGTTGTCTGTAAAAGCTGTCACCAAAGTTATCAGGTAGTCATTAGGTTTCATATAGATGTTAAAAGATGAGGCATCCTTTAGAAATACCAAACAATTGTAAATTATTTGTTACTGGTGTGGGCCATGAGTTCTAGAATTTATTATTCCATACCAAAGATATTTACTGTACTAAAGCAGAGTACAGTTGCAGATACTTCACACAGAATAAGAAGCCACTGGGATTTGTTCTGTTTCTGCCTGTAAAGAAACATAATTTGCTAAATGTACCTCATCTACAGCATGGCCACCCTTTGCTTATCACTTCTCAGTTACCTAGCGTGGGGATTACAGTATTATCCATGCTCAACACTGCAAACCGAAGTGGGCCATAGTATATATGTTGAGTAAATGGCTAGTTCTGCTGAAGTTTTTAATTAGAGAGGTGAGGTGGATGTTCCTGCCACAAATCAAGAAAAACATGGGAAAAGGAACAGACAAGAGTAGATGGGAGAGAGATTTTGAAGTATCTTCAGGAGATATAGATAGAGATATTCACTTCATCTTTGGAATAGTAGAAAAACAAGTAATATTTTGGGACAACTGCAAGTCGTCATTTGAAAGTAAGCTGAGAAACAGTTTTTAATTAAAGAGTATATACCATTGACTCAGTTTATTATGGAATGAAAAGATCAATAAGGAGAAGAAATCATTTAGGCTTTAAAAATGGGAAAATGGATAACTAGTTGATCACAATGTTTATCTAGGAAACCTGGATCTATGACCCTTTCAGTTTTATCATTCTAGTGATGTTTTATTAAAGTATTCTCTTAAAAATCCAATATGTAATTTGGTAAATTGCGGTATATTAATTACTAAAACATTGATTCAGCAATAACCATAGCTTACTTTACTCTGATGAAACCCTGTCCAGAGTTTACACTCAGCCCTTGGGCTCTTAAGTATATGTGTAATTCAACTGGAGTGTTTATGTCCCAAAGCACAAGTACTTCTTGAGTCTGGAGCGTCAGGTTTAGTAGATAATACAGTGTAGCTATTTTCCATTGCTTGCAGTGTGCTTTTGCCTTCCTTTACCAGTTCTCCTCACTCTCCCAGCTCACATTTCCATTTGACTCTAGAGGCGCATGGAAAAGTATACAATAGTGTGGTCTTTCTGCAGTGTCTTTGGGAACAGAGCCACCTCCATCTTCAGCTTGCTCAGGAAAAGCTGAAGCTGTTCACCAAAACTCTGCCCTCTGGGCTTCTCCTAAGTGGGCTGGAGAAAGATGCTTACAGGCCTGTGCTCTGTTTACAGGTGGTCCCCATGCTTCCCAGGCTGCTGTGTGAGGAGCTGTGCAGTCTCAACCCCATGTCTGACAAGCTGACCTTCTCTGTGATCTGGACACTGACTCCAGGGGGCAAGGTAACAAATTACACGTTTTCTTTCTCCACTTACCTCTGTTCCATTCCGTGAGTCATGGGAAGCACTCACCACGTGCTTGGCACTGGCTAGGATGCCGTGGTGGTAGGACAAGGGAGGTATGGAGCAGCCGTAATAGAGAAGAAATGTCAGAGTGCCTGCCTTGGAAGAGCCGTCAGCCCCACTTAGAAGGCAAGACTGATCCTAAACAGTTTGAACATACTTCATGTGTGCTATCATGAAGGAAGAAATTGAGTAACCAGAGTGATGCTGGGGAGGCTTATTCAGGAGACAGGGTGTAAGTGGGATTGAGTGATAATTGGCAAGGCAGAAGGGGCAGCTCAGCCTGCAGTTAGGAGAGCAGAACCTATTTGGAGGAAGACATTAGGTAAAGTGAAAAGAGTTTACATAGGTGGGGTGAAATCAAACTGGAGAATCACAGTTGCCACTCACAAATGAATTGTAGGTGTTAGGGTTCCTCTGAAGTGTCATAAGAAAGATGATTTTAGAAAGGTTAGGATTGCATCGTTATGCAGGATGATTGGAGCTGTGAAGATGAATGAGCAAGGTAGTGCCATAATCAAGGCACAAGGTGGTGAAACCACAGACCAAGAACAGAGAAGAATGTCAACAGGAGTTCCTAGGCATAGGGAAAAATACGTCTGTGCCTGTCGTCGGGATGTGCCTATAGGGAACAACAGGAGAGAGATACATGAAAGAGAAACTAGACCCCTCCCTGCATCCGAAACAACTCTAAACATTCAGAAATAGGGTCATGATTAGGTAAGTTCTGGTGCATTCTCAATGGAATATATGCAGTTATTAAAGCTGTTGACAGAGACCATGGAAGAACATGGGAAGTATTTATACTGTAATATTTAAATGGAAGTAAAAAAAGATATTTAATTATAAAGAGGTTCCAAATAAAGATAGAGGATCAAATACCCACATTTACTTTCATTCCTTCCCAAAACCTCACTAAAATAACAGTAAAGGGATTTTTTTAAAAGACATAAACCCACAAGAACAAAGAGAGTGGGAGAGGAGACAACAGCAACAAAATTTTGGAAGCTGGTTAGCAGATGGATGAGTGGTAACTGACTTAGCAGTCCTGAGAAAGCTGAATCCTGAGCCAGCAATAGAGAAAGCCAAGAAACAACCCAGTTTGCGCAGCAGAACCCTAAACAATTCAGAAATTGACAGTACCAGATAATTCTAGAAGGTGGGGTAGAAGTGAGGGAGAATGAGGGTAACAACAGTATTGAAAGTTTATTTTTAAAAATTGCCCCTCCTATAACTTAGCAGAAGATCAGAAATGTGTTCTCTAGACAGGGTAAAGTAAGAGGTGTCTGAACTAGAGGACATCAAACACGCTTGATGGTGGTGTTTGATGTCCTCTAGTTCAGACACCTCTTACTTTACCCTGTATAGAGAACAGATTTAGAGGAGGTTGAGTGAATGTTGGCATACTGAATGTTAAGAGTGTCAGCTTGCTTTTTGCCGCCAGCCCCAGAATTCTGGTCGCCAGGCCTATATCCATGAGTCAGGACATGGGAAAATTTCTGAGGAATCTGAATAGTGAGGAATAAAAACATAAAGATATTAGTCAAAGATGACTGCCGAAAAAAGAAATGAAAACATAAAGATACTAACCTTAAGAGTTTCCCAATCAACAGCCCAGCTGTTTCTCCCTGCAGTAAAGCTTACAGACAATAAGCTTCACCCACACAATCAGAGCTTTTTAGGATTTCATTTCCATGTATGAAGAGACAGCCCAGAGGGAGGATTCTAATATGGAATATGGAAGCTATTACCAATGCATTGATTCAACAATAGCTTTATTTTACTTTGATGAAACCCTGTCCAGAGTTTACGCTTAGCCCCGGGGCTCGTAAGTATACGTGTAATTCAACTGGAGTACAAACAAACAGGAAAAAAGTAAACAAACAGAAAAAGTAACTAGAACAAAACACACTAGCAGGGAAAAGAAATTATCACTTATATCTTTAGGGAATTTTTTAAAAAAGAAAGTAGCTGTATCACAAAATCTTGATACTTTAAAAAAGAAATGTTTGGAGGGGAAAAAGAGCTCTTGGGAATTAAAAACAGGTTAGAATAATTAAAGAAGATTCAAGATTCCTATTGAAAGATAAAGTTGAGGAGTTGTCCCAGAAAAAGATAGGAAAGAAAAAAAATTAGAGGACTAGTCCAAGATATACAATATCTCTTCAGTGAGTATTCCAGAAATAGAGAACAAAGTAAACAGAGGAAAAGAAATGATCAACAAAATAATTCTAGGAAATGCCCCATTCCTGGAAGATATGATTTTCCATATTGAAAGGGCACACTGCCTAGCACAGGGGTGGAGACACATCATCATAAAATTTCAGAACACTGTGGACAAAGAAAAGACATACACTAAATTGGAAATCAGAATAACTTCAGACTTTTCTACCAGAACCCTAGAAGTTAGAGGACAGTGAAGCAGAGCTAATTTCTGAAGGACTGTGATCTCCATGCCAAAATTCTGTACCCAACAAATCTATCAATAAAGTGCAAAGGTAGGAAAGGACATCTTCAGACATACAAGGCCTCAACAAAAATGTACATCTCACACACCCTTTCTCAGAAAGCCACCAGGGAATGTGCTTCACCAAAATGAAGGAGGAGTAAATCAAGAAAGAGGAAGATGTGGGACCCAGGAAACAAATAATCCAATACTGGAAAGAAGTGAAGGAATCACTTAGATTGGGGCTAGCATACTTTTCCTGTAAAGGGCCAGTCAGGATCCTTGTTGCAGCTACTACACTGTCCTTTAGGTCTGTCTTGAAGATGCTAAGTGCCGGGCACAGTGGCTCATGCCTGTAATCCTAGCACTTTGGGAGACCAGTCACTTGAGGTCAGGAGTTCAAGACCAGCCTGGCCAACATGGTGACACCCTGCCTCTACTAAAAATACAAAAAATTAGCTGGGCATGGTGGCAGGTGCCTGTAATCCCAGCTACTCAGGAGAGTGAGGCAGGAGAAGTGCTTGAATCTGGGAGACGGAGGTTGCAGTGAGCTGAGATCTCACCATTGCTTTCCAGCCTGGACAACAAGAGTGAAACTCTGTCTGAAAAAAAAAAAAAGAAGACGCTAAGCTGGATCCTCTCATGGGTTTCTACATTCTGTCTGTTGGAATCAGTTGTTTTGGTTGATATGTAGATATATAGCTGGAAAAGAAAGGAGCATTTTAATAACTTTTTCAGATAATTGTGGATATTCATTTTTGTAGTACATCAAACTGTAATAAATAGTTTCTCGAAAGTTAGTTACAGGCACAGTGGCTCACGCCTGTAGTCCCAGCACTTTGGGAGGCTGAAGCAAGCAGATTGCTTGAGCCCAGGAATTCGAGATCAGCCTGGGCACATGTTGAAACCCTGTCTCTAGGAAAAATACAAAAGGTAGCTGGGTGTGGTGGTGTGCGCCTGTAGTCCCAGCTACTGGGGAAGCTCAGGTGGGAGGATCACCTGAGCCTGGGAAATTGAGGCTGCAGTGAGTCATGATCATGCCACTGCACTCCAACCTGGGCAATGGGAGTGAGACTCTGTGTTAAAAAAACAAAATGGGGGCTGGGCACAGTGGCTCATGCCTGTAATCCCAGCACTTTGGGAGGCTGAGACGGGAGAATTTTACTGATTAGGAAACATGGTGAGACCTCATGTGAACAACAAAAAAAAGAAAAACGAGAAAAAAAGAAGAGACACCAGAGAATGTGCTCTCTCACTCTCCCCCAAATACCTAAGTCTAAATAACTATAGTTTGTGTGTCAGTTGTTCCTTCAAGTAAAAACAATGTTCCATAAAATGAGCAATAGTTCACTTCACGACTCAGTTACGTAAATGCTTTTCCTCAAGACCATCAGCCTACTTCCACGTGCAACAAAAGTGAAAAGACAATCAAGGGTTGAGACATCATAAAATTAATAATTTTTACTGCTCTGTCCAGAATCTTCATTTGTTTGACATGAGTATGAGGTGCTGGAGAGTGGTGGCCACAGGTGCACTGGGTGCCATTGCCGGATTTGCACCAAGGCAGCAGCTTTACCCATGAGGGCTTTTGTGCCACCAGTGCAAATGTCAGCATGTGGAAAGGACATATAACACTGCCTTAGTATTATTGAGAAAATAGTTTTGATCTCCTGGACCCCTGGAAGGGTCTCGGATCCCTAGGGATACATGGACTATACCTTGAGAACCAAATAGATGGTGGAAAGTTTGGGGTAGATTCATGTACATAGTACACAGAAAAATCAAGCAAATAAAAAGACAGTTATTAATTCCAGTGAGAATATAAAGTTATATAGAAAAGTAGCAGTATTTCTATAACCGTAATAGTAGATTGATCAAATGAATTGTGATCATTGTCATGTATTAGGAGGATTAAGGACTTGAATGGTCATGTAGGCATGGTGGGGGAGGGAGTGTGTATGGAAGGAAAAATAAATTATCTGCTGTAGTGAAAAGTTTGCAAATAATGACTAAAAAAAAAAATCAAGAAGTAGCAGGCAGGTTATATAGAAAGTTAATACCCAAATACGCTTTTAAAAGTGGTAAAAGTAGTTACTCTTGGGAGGTGACAGAGAGATACAGAGGGCAGCTGTTTTTCGTAACAAGCCTTTAAAGCTACTTGACTGAACTATGTATACTTCAACGTTTTTATTGTGAAAAATTTCAAACATACATGAAAGTAAATGGCACAATAAATCCATCCCCCTACCTCCCAGATTCAACTACTATCAAGACTTTTTTTTATTGTCAAAGTATTTTAAGACAAACCACAGACATGTCATTTCACTCATACATATTTCAGCATGAAGCTGTAAAAATTTTGGACATTTTCTTATATACCACAATGCCATTAGCACACCTAACAGTGACTACTGATGTCTTGGTGTCATTCTAAACCCAGTCCATAATATATTTCCTTGCTTTCTCCCATAGATTTTCCTGAATTGGGATCAAAACAAGTTATACACTTTATATTTGGTTTTTAATGACTCTTAAATATTGGGTTAAAAAAAAGACCCCTTTTAAGATTTTTTTTAAGATTTAAGAGGCAAACGCTATCTGAAAACAAAGAAGGAATTGTGAGGACAGTATGCCAGCAGTCATATTTTGGTGGTGGTGGGAGCATGCATGGGGGAAAAAATGAATGGAAAAAGACCAGTAGGAAATAAAATAGAATGCCAATAGCAGTTATGTTTGGGTAGTAAAACTATGAGTAATTTTTTCTACTTTTTTGTATTTTCTAATGTTTTTTGAAAACGTGTAACTTTTATATTTTTCTAAATGCTTATTTTTGTGAAAGTTTAACTAAATAGAAAATTAAAAGCCCGTAGAAGAAACCTAACTTGAGTCAACAGAAAAGAACTTTTGAGTCTGAGTTATGCCTGCCAAAGTCAGACCCAAGAAATAAAAAGCTGCCCAATCTAATGAGCTTCTAAAATATGAGGGTCATAAAAGAAGCACTAGAAAGTGGCAAACTCTGTAACTCAGTTGACCTCTGGGGTTTCTGTTGGAGGTAGTGTCTGGTGCCCAGGCCACTGGCATTAGGGACTAGAGAGCAGGTGTGAAGTAGGCACAGGATCCAGGAGGGGCTGTGGGCCTCAGTGCAAGCCAAGCCAGATCGGAAGTATGAGCGTTTGGACTAGAGACAGGGCTGTAGGGCAAAGCCCACTAACCACACTCCTTGTGCTGTGATGATACAAACACCCTACTCAGACCAAGCGACCACATGAGAGGCAGACCTGGTTGGTTAGTTCTGGGGATGAGTATCTCTTACCCACAGTCAAGATGCGTGAAGTGAGAGGTCAGATTCCCGACTCACATCCAAGGGATGGTGCTTCTTCAAGACACTGGCAAGGAAAGCTAGAGTTTAGCAAGGGCAGGGGGAACAAAGTTCGGAACCAGAGGTACAGGGAGCCAGAGAAGGCCACCCGGCAAGGGGTAGCCCTGCCTCAAGAACCCAGTGGTGAAGAGGAGGGTCTCGGAAGCCTGTGTGGCCAAACTCTGAGGCTGCTTTTGCATGCAGTGGTGACTTCTCTTGGCGTAAAGTTTTGAACTTAGAAGGAGCCAGAGCAGGGCCAACAGCATCATGCCACAGCTGCTGGGTAGCCACCAGTCTCATCTGGAGCTGAAGTGGAGAAAGCTGTGTATTTTTCCTTAGTCTATTGGAATGCCTTGCTTTCTGGAGCAGGCATAGTCAGCTATAGAAAGACTATTCCAATGTTTTCTTAATGCCCACTAGATTTTTTTTTTTAACACTCACAAGAAAATCTTGGACATATATGCATTCATTAAGCTAGGGCTTAGGTTTTTAGGTCAATAAACACTGAATAATGTATTTTTAGTATATTTCTCACATGTTGTTTGTGAGAGCCTTATTCTCTGACTAGTAACTAAGTCCTTAGACCTTAGAATCTTAGGGCCAAAGATCTGAATAGTAAAAAAAGGGTCTCACAATTTATTAGCTGTCCTCAGTTTGTATCTCCTGTGACATCCCTGCTGTGTGCTGTACAGGATTAGTCAGGACCCAGAGTGTACTCCAGACGTCGCCTGTTTCAGCCATTTACTTAGGTCAAAAACCACGGGGTCATTCTTGACTTTGGTCTCTCTCTCATGCTGCATCTGCATCCAGTCTGCCAGTGAATCATCGCATCTTTGCCTTCTGAATGTCTCCGGAATCTGCCCCTTCCTTAACTACTGGCATTGATAACTGGGTCCAAGCTATTCTCTCTCACCTTGACAAATACAGTGGCCTCCTGACTGTTCTTGCAGCCTCTGCTCCTGCCCCACGTCATCTCCTCTGTATACAGCTGTCAGAGTGATCCTTCTGAATCTTAGTTAGGTCTTGTCTCTCCATTGAAATTTTCCAATCTCTCATTCAAAATAAAAGATAAAAGTCCATATGATGGTAATTTTTTCCTTGTTCTTTTCTGCCTGTCTTCTGTGCTAGAAATGCATGGACTTCAGAGTCTTTTTGTGACCAGCCTCTCTTCTCATGTCCTGGAGCATCACTGCTCACAGGAGAGAAGCTGCCTTTTATGTATAACTGAGCTGTCTGCTGTGCTGCAGGCCCCATCCCCAGCTCCAGGGACCTGACAACAGTCGAGATTGAGTTTTCCCACCTGCCATCTTCTCATATCCTTCAAGACTCTGCCCATTCCTTGTAGCTGAGCAGATCTTTTCCTCCCTGCCTAACTCATTACACTCTTGAGAATTGGACATTGTAGAACTATGGTGTGTACCAGTTCAGGCTTTCTCAGCTGAACCTTCAGTGCTACTTGGGAATCCTTTTATTTGTTACTAAGGTTCCAAGCCTTTTTCTTGGGTTCCAACCTCAACCTTGCCTTCCACTCCTTTCTCCTTTAAGTCCCATCATTCTCCCAAGTACCTTTCATTTTTCCTTCTTGGAAACCAGAGAGGCCAGCCAACTTCATCTGCTGAAGTCCCCCTTTCCACATGAAAATTCCTCTCTGCCTTGCCGCATCCTTTCCCTTCTTTTCATGCAGTAAATATCCTCCTGTTCCAACCCAAGTCTAAGCTCTGTGTTCTCTAGATCAACAGCATCAGCATCCTCCAAGCCACTCAGACTTGGTTGCTAGCCTGTTTCACATCTGCCACATGCAAGCAGTTCCAAGTGCTAACAGTGTGACCTTTGCAAAGTGTCCCTAATCAGTCTTCTTTTTTCTGTTACTACAGCCACCATGCTGGTTCAAGTTCTTGCCATCTTCCCTGCACCCTAATGTATTCTGTTTCTCCAGTAGTGTTAGATGATGTTCTGGAAGCTGAATCTGGTCCTCTTACACTATTACTCAGCATCCTCTGACACAAAAGTCCAGTCTCTGGCAAAGGACATTCAAAGACCTCCACCAACTCACCCCCATGGTGTGGCCATCTACCCCCTGCCCTCCAGGCCTCTCAGCCTTTCCTCTTGCCACTGAAGGGTTGGTTTGGCCTAATCTGGAGTTGCCATGCTTAGGACATTACGTTTGCTTTCTTCCCCTCAGCTCTACCAGTCAGATTCCTACTCAGCCCTTGAGATCCAGCCAGAATCCCATTTCCGCCGTGAGACTGTCATTAGTCATTCATTTAGTAAATATTATTGGATATTTGCTTTGTTCAGACAGTGTACAAAGTATCAAAGGTACAGAAATTAAATAGGTACCATAATAGAAATAATAGTTATCTCCTTATGGTGGATTTATAGGAGATATTTTTCTCCTTCTTTTTCCACCTTTTTTTTTTTTTTTTTAGATGGAGTCTAAATCTGTTTTCCAGGCTGGAGTGCAGTGGAGTGATCTCGACTCACCTCTGCCTACCAGGTTCAAGCAATTCTCTGCCTCAGCCTCCTGAGTAGCTGGGATTACAAGCACTCGCCACCATGTCCAGCTAATTTTTGTATTTTTAGTAGAGATGGGGTTTCACCATGTTGGCCAGGCTGGTCTTGAACTCCTAACCTCAAGTGATCCACCTGCCTCAGCCTCCTAAAGTGCTGGCTGGGATTACAGGCATGACCACCACGCCCGGCCTTTTCACCTTTATTTTTAATGTTTTCTGCGGTGAACACATATTACCACTGTAATATGTGAAAAATTATTTTCAGATTTCTTTTCTTTTTTTTTTTTAGTGGAGATATTGGAGTATGTTTGTAAGCCGAGTAGGAAGGCAAATAGTAAAAGAGACAGGAAGAAGGAACAGATACTTGGAGCCTGGTCAAGAAGATTCTGGGAGAGTCAGGACCCAACTCCAGGTGGGGGATGAGCTCCCAATAGGAAGACCACAGCTCTCCCACCCTGCAGGGAGTGGAGATGGGGTGGCGACTGAAGTTCGAGAGAGAGGGGGCTGGGCTATGGCTATGGGACTCCATCCTCCCTGTCAGCATGCATTTTCCCAGCTCTCCACCCCTACAGCACCCGTCATCTTTCCGTGCACTTTAGAGCTGTCAGCGCACAGTTCTGTTGCCCTGTTAGATTTTGAGGTCCTTGTAAGCAGGGCTCATTCCTCATGTGTTTCTCCACAGTGGTGCCACGTACCCAAAATGCTTAGCAATAACTTCAGTAATGTGTATATCTGTTTTCACAATTCTGTGCTAGCTTTGTCTGCTCCATTAACATGGAATCCCCTTGGCAAGCATTTTTATCCGCAGCAGCCTTCTCAGCACTCCTCAGCCACGTCCAGGGAGGGGAACAGCACCTGACACGGCTTTCTCTGGAAGCTGCACCCACTCTTCCCCACTGCCCAGCGCCCTCCCCCGTGACAACCCCTCCAGAGTTTCATGCCTTTCCCTGCCTAGGAATCCTACAATTTGAAAAATAAAATGCTTTGCTCTTCCTGGGTCTGCAGCAAGCTCACAGAGCCAAGGCTTGTGAGTATGATAATGTAATTTGGGGCTTCGGTTAGTGGTAAAGAAACAGTGTTTGGGTATTGGGTTTTATCCTCAGTGGAGACTTTGCCCAAGCAGCTCCCAGTGAGAGATGATTGCTTCAAACACTGCTTCTGAGAGTAATAGAAAGGCTCCCGGAAGACCCATTTGTAGTTATGACCAGAGGTGGAGCAGAGCTGTTTTATTTCAGGCCAGTGGTGACAACACTGGGACAAGGGAGCCTTTGGAAACCTCTGCTGTGTTCTCTGTCCCTCCAGTCCCAGTTCCCCAATGAAGGGGCTGGACAGTTAGATGGCTCACCTAAGGTCACTTCAAAGTAAAGCAGAATTAATTGTGAACACAGATTTTGCTGTGCATCTTCAGAATTAAAATAAGAATTCAAAGTAAAATATTTTCAAGAAATAAAACAAGATATTTGTCATTTATAAGATTGTTATGCAAAGAGCTGAATATTATTTGTAATCAGCTTTTCTCCTGCATTCTGATGTTATTAGTAGAGGTTTGATTTAAATCTGAAGATGTGGGCCCCAAAGTTAGTAAACACTGTAATAGGTGGTTGTGCTGGGCTTCTTTAAAGGAAGGATGGGCCGCTGTTTTTGTGAGATGGCTTAGTGTGGCTCTGTTGAAAGGCCTGGGGCTAAATTAACCTCACCAGTCTTAGATATGCATGATTTTGTGTTCCTTGGGTCTCAATCCATGTCTGAATCCCATCTTCAGAAGGCTTCCTCTATGGCCCTCCCACACTTCCCCTCCTTTCTTCCGCCCTCCTCCACCGCCAGCTGCCTTCCCAAGAGCTTAGGCCTCCCAGCCAGTCCATGATGTGAGTGTGGCCTTTAAAGATTTCTCCTGCCCCCATGCCATTGTCACTCGGAAGGGGAACACTTTCAAGGCCTGCTCAGGCATAGTGCCCTCACCCACTGTCCCAGGAAGGAAATTCTTATCTCCTGACCATATCCAGGGCCTTCAGGCTCTTCTCACATTTTCCTGCCATTTCCTGGGTTTGGCATGGGAGTTAAACATTTGAGGAAGTTTCCTGTTTCCTTCCTCTTAGACTTGGAATTAGGTGGGCATGGTTTGTGCATGCCAGTAGTTCCAGCTACTAGAGAGTCTGAGGTGGGAGGATCACTTGAACCCAGGAGTTTGAAACCAGCCTGACCAATGTTGGTGTTGACCAACATTGTGAGACCCCATCTCTAAAAAATGTTTTAAATAATTAGCTGGACATGGTGTCACGTACCTGTAGTCTCAGTTACTCAGGAGGCTAAGGCAAGAGGATCACTTGATCAAATCGAGAACAGATCGAGACCCTGTCCCTAAAGAAAAAAATGAATGAATAAATAAATAAACACATATTTGGCTGGGCGTAGTGGCTCACACCTGTAATCCCAGCACTTTGGGAGGCTGAGGTGGGCAGATCACCTGAGGTCAGAAGTTCAAGACCAGCCTGGCCAATATGGTGAAACCCCATCTTTACTAAAAATACAAAAATTAGCCAGTCATGGTGGTAGGTGCCTGTAGTCCCAGCTACTTGGGAGACTGAGGCAGGAGAATTGCTTGAACCTGGGAGGTGGAAGTTGCAGTGAGCCACCTGCGAAGAGAAAGCGAGCATTTAGCTGGAGTAAGTGGATTGTGTGCGATGGTGTTTCAGTCTAGATATTCATGCCTTCATCTTACTGTGCTCATGTCTTCCTTTTTCAGGGGAAGCCTGAGCTTTGCTCAGTGATAGTGGGCCTACTGCGAGGGCTGGGCCTTGTAGAGGAGCCCCTTGCTTGCTCTAGCCACCCCACTGCCTCTGTCCCCTGCTGTTACTGGGACCTTCCCTAACAAGTTGGCTTCCTTTCCACCACAGACATGACCTGCCTCTCTCTGCACTCTTCCAACCCATCCTCTCTCCACCCAGTCCTTTTCAGACACTTGCTTCTTGGCGCCTTTGACTTCTCTCACTGCCGGGCTGCCCCTACTAAGGCTGATTGCCCTGTGTTCGTAGCTGTAAGAAGCAGCCAAAATCCACTCCACCTCCCACCCACTGCCACTGCAAACAACCTGGTTTTGTTCCAATTAGGAAAAGGCTTCTTTCTTCCTGACGTTTTTTGAACAAAATATTTTGCATGTGGAACCCTGGAGCTACTACAAAAGTGATTTTGTACCTAATTATTTAAGACAAATTAACCCTATTTGCAGTTTTTTTCAACCAGAGATATCTTAATGAGGTGCTGACATTTTTCAGAGGATAAATTTTAAATACATTTGAATAGAACTGAATAATTTTCAAAGGAGGTGATCATACTTTTGTATCAATATAGAAAGTTGATATGTGTTTGAGACATACTTGGTTTATTTTACTTCATCATCTACCTCTGTCTAACTTATGACCTTCACCTGGAATGTAATAAAAGTAACAGTAGATTTTGAGTCTATCTTTAACTGGATCTGGTCTTGGCTGCCGGGTAGGAGTTTGTATGACTTTTGACAGGTTCCTGGCCTGTTTTCTCAACTGTACGATGGGCTGAACAATGTACTCCTCCCAGATGTGTTGAGGAGATTTTAGCAATAGTAGGTATAAGAATACTCCCAGTGTTAGACTGCTTCCAGTCTTACTTGGTACAATAGGTAGGCCTTGAATTACAATGTCGTAGTATATAATCATGTCTTCCTTTTTCAGTAGTTTTTTTTCCCAGTAATATGCCTTCATTCAGTGTTGGCACTGCATTTAATCTGACGTTCTGAACAGTAGCATTGCAGAATATGTGCAGTAAACTCGCCTGCCTATGGAAGAGTGACCCAAATCCTATGATTAAGAAAGGAAAGAGGAAGGACATGATTTTCTTTATGAAGGGTTTTGTTTCTGAAGCTCCCCGTGGTATTTCTACTTTTTCCATGAAAAACTCTGTCCTTTTGTCTTCTGCCACTGGCTTTGGTTATGCTGGGCATTGATGTGAATCTGGTTTCCAATTGGAAAGTAATGAGGTGTTCCATCCAGAGAGGCCTGCCTTCCATACTGTGAGGCTGGCTGTTCCCAGGAACCCCTCCATTTGGATCTTTGCTTTCTTGCTGCTTTTCTGTGTGTCAGGCGACAACAGGTTTCTTTCTTTTCTGCTTGGCTTCTGCAGAAGATGGTTTCAGGTCTGCTTTCCCTGGCCTAATAATTTTTTAATGACTGATATGACTCCCAGAAGCACTGGATTCTGTTAAGGCAGAGTAGATTCGGCTGCCAGAGGTCCCTGTCCCTTAGCAGGAAGTTCCTGACGGCTCTTCAGGCTTCTACTTCAGCCGTTTGTGTATTTAAAGAGAAGGTTGGGATGGATTTTCAGGGTTGCAGGCATTAAGGAAGAGGACTGAAGTGAAGCAAAAGAGCTATGGGAAAGTGATCATCAGTACTGCAGTCTCAAATTTGGTGGTGTTTCTGTGTGCTGTTAGGAAGGGATATCTATTTTGACTGAGAAGGAAGCAAAGTAGAGGCGCCCATTAAGGAAAAAAAAGGAGCTCAAACGAACTAATAGCCAGTGCCAGTGTGGGTGATGAGCAGGCTTTGGTAAAGAGTGACAGTCTGCTGCTTTGGGCAGGTCTCAGGTAATCAATTTTAGGAATACCTCAGGATTCCAAGTGGCCCCTGGTCAGGGCTCAGCAGTCAGAGGGGTGAGAGGGAGCTACAGAGATGTGCTTAGAGCCAGGAGACATGGGCACGCAGGGTGCAGGGGTGTCTGGGAGCCTCATGGAACTTGCTGCTAAGTTTTATGCATAAATATTTCAGGGAGGAGGGTCTGGATCTTTCACTAAGTTCGTTTTGTTTTGTTTTGTTGAGACGGAGTCTCACTCTGTCGCCCAGGCTGGAGTGCGATGGAGTGATCTTGGCTCACTGCAACTTCCACCTCCCAGGCTCCAGCAATTCTTGTGGCTCACCTTTCCGAGTAGTTGGGATTACAGGTGCACACCACCATGCCCTGCTAATTTTTGTATTTTTTGTAGAGATGGGGTTTCACTATGTTGGCCAGGCTGGTTACAAACTCCCAACCTCAAGCAGTCCATCCGCCTTGACTTCCCAAGTGCTGGGATTACAGCCATGAGCCACCGTGCTTGGCCAACATTCACTAGATTTTTAAAGCAGTTCTTGACCCATGGTTTTTGTGAAAGCAGATGCCCGATCAGGGTACACTGGTTGCCCTATGCTGGAACATTCACTAGGGAAAAAGACCACAGATGCTGGGAGGCTGCAGACCCTGTGATCTGGATGCTGGATGCTGGAAGGAACCTCTAGACCATTTGTGAAATGTGAAAGAGAGCAGTGGCATAGAACTGAAACTGACATTCCCTGAGCATGCTGAAGGCAGACTGTGCAGCCGGATGTAGACCCACAGGAGGAGTGACTGGGTTTGGAATGAAATGTAGAAAAGGAAGCAAGCTAAATCACCAGGGGAAACCCTTGAGACCACAAGAATGAACAGGTCATGGCCCTGTCATTTCAGAGGAGGCTGGAGCAGCTCTTCAGGAAATGTGGATGTGCGAGGAGGACAAGCCTGGCTGAGGCTAAAAGGGGCTCTTTAGACTCCTCTGGAGACCTGAATGTGGTACTCCCCACCGGGACTGTCAGGTGGTACCTGGAAATTGGCTCTGCAGTTGCCTTTGCCTGCAGCACACACACACGCCTCCTAAGAGCCAAATTCAAGACCTGCTTGCCACAGTGGAAGATTAGTGAGATTATTTGAATCCCTTATGTCTTTGGATAGTGCTAGTTCTTGGTATAATCTAGAAAGAATAGTTTCAGGATTTTTTTTTAAAGAAAAGTTAAAGTCAGTGATTACTGATTCAAGATACTTTGTAAAACTCTTTGCTCTGGACAAAAATGTGAGTAGTTGCCACCATTCTCTTCCTCTACCCCATGGCTGCCATTTTTCAAGATTATTGATTCTTCCTTTAAGGGAGGGTGGATGGTACCAAAGTGGTCTCTCTAGCCTTCCAGGGTAGGAGCTGTATTTCCTGGAGGCTTTGTGGTTGGGCTCAGTCCTTCCCCCTGGGGAGTGCCTGCAGACCCTTCAGTTGGCTTTTTTGGAAAGCATTGTGTCAGCGGTTGTGAAC
This sequence comes from Cacajao melanocephalus, assembly GCA_963573385.1. NCBI lineage: Eukaryota > Metazoa > Chordata > Mammalia > Primates > Pitheciidae > Cacajao > Cacajao melanocephalus. The sequence goes on along the minus strand of CAUYLG010046520.1, from coordinate 51,011 downwards.
AGAAGGGTTGGCTGGTGAAGAGCAAGGCAAGGGGGATGTCTGCAAGCCCAAGCTAAAAGGTTCTACTCCTGACTGGCGCTGCCTCCCTTTTCTTGCACAGGAAATACACTTCCACAGCATTTATCTCTGAGCTTTTCCATTTTCCTCAGGCCCTCGAACTCCACCTAGCCTCCCTTGTTCTTTGCCTCATGCTTGTCTGCATAGATTGGGGCTCTGTGATAGTCATGCTCTCAGCTTCTCTCTTCTTCCCCGCAAGGTCTCCTCCCCTTTCCTTCCTTTCTTCCTCCTCACCAGGGCGCTCCTCCTCTGTCCTGGATGGATGGCCTCCACTTGGCCTAGGATCCCTTTTGTTCTCTTGTTTCTTCAATCTTTCTTCAGTGCTGGTTTCTCTCCTTTACCCTGCAAACGCCACGCAGCTTTCCATTCTGCTCCTTCCAAAGTGCTCCTTCCCTCCCGTCCTTTTGGAAGTGGTCATCCACACTGGTTGCATCGCGTCCACTTCCAGCCTTCACCTATCCTTAACCCGGTGCTTCCCAGGCTTTTTCACATCATGTCACACACAGCGGATGTTGCTGTTTGAGTGGCACAGGGGGCATGTGCATGAGCTGACGGGAGGCCAAAGCTCTGACTGCCCGAGGAGTGCGAAGGCTGGAGCCCTCCTCACAGCATCTCTGGACCCGTTTGCAGTACATGCTTTTACCCTTTGCAGTGTGACTGCCTCTATGCTGCATTTTCCTAAAACAGCCAGCAAATGCTCAATGCCAGGAGTTTGTCTTTGTTTTCTCCTCCCTGATATCTAAGTGGTATTAGACATATACTTGTGGTGTAGAGCTCAGGCTCTAGGGCTGGACTGCTTGGGTTCAGTTCCCAGCTTTGCCAGTCTCTAGCAGTGTAACCTTGGGCAAATTCCTTAATTTCTCTGTGCCTTAGTTTCCTCATCTGAAGAAGAGGATAGCAAAATTCCTACCTCATAGAGTTGTTATGAGAATTAAATAGTTGCCATATGCAGAGTGTGAACAATGCCTGTCTCACAGTAAGTGCTCTCAGAGTGTCCCTTGTTGCCTTCGAGTCTCCTTTCTTAAAGCTCTTTTCTCCTGCTTTTCCTAACGTCGGACACTCCTGGTTTTTGTCCTGTCTCTCTTAACTCTCTTGTTTTTCTACTGTTTTCATTCCCTGGCTTCTCTTTTTGCTCCTTAACATGAAGGAAGTGTGTTAGGCCAAGCAGCCCTGCCTCTCCTGACCACCCTTTTCACTGTAGACCCCTCTTCCTCCAGACGGCCCAGGCCCACACCCAAATACCTGCCAGATCACCTCGCCTGCATCTCTCCCTGCACCTCAGACCCAAGAGTCCCAAAAATGTTTTAAAGTTCAGTTTTTGTTTTATAAGTAATACATATTTATTATACACAATACAGAAAAGTGAAAATAATAAAACGCACCTCAGTGGTAATCCCACCGTTCAGCTGGCACCACCATTAAACTTGGGTATATCTCCTTCAAGCCCAGTGGTTCTCAACCTGTGCCAGCTTTCCCCCAGAAGACATTTGGCAATGCCTGGAGCCATTTTTGATTATCAGCTGGAGGGTGTAGGGGAGAGGTGCCCCTGACATCCAGTGAATGGAGGCCAGGGATACTGCTGAACATTTTATGACGCACACTTCCGCCCCGCCCGACAAGAAGTTGTTTGGCCCAACAGTGCCGAGATTTGAGAAGCCTGTTCTAGACTTCTGTCTCTACATGTGTGTGCCAAATGGAACAGTGGAAATGGGTTTTCTCTTTCTAAGCCCTATCCTGCTTTTCCACCTGTTTTCCCTCTTTCTGTCAGTGCCCCTGTCTTCCCCTTCTCCCTTACCCTGCATCCAAGCTGTTCCCAAACCCACAGAGTACCTGTCTGCCATGTTGTTGGCAGTTCTCTCCTCTATTCCCCTCAGTGTTGAGATTGATGCCCATTCACCGAAACTAATGGAAAAACCTCCAACATGCCTTGCCTGTGCCACCAGTGTGCTTAGGGATCATCCATAGGTGTCCAGTGCCTGTTAGATTAATTCCATGCCTGGTGGAGACTAAGCTCCCTAAGGGCAGCAGCTTCTATCTCTGATTCATCTGGGTGCCTAGCCTGAACCTGCCACCATTCTGAGCAGTGCTCAGTAAATCTTTGTTGAATGTGTATGGATGAATGGTTGAAGGAAGAAAATCCTGAAAAAAATTCTCCTCACAATTCCCTCACAGACTGTCCATCTTTGCAGATCCTTGATGAATGGTTTGGCCGGACCATCATCCGCTCCTGCACCAAACTTAGCTACGAGCATGCGCAGAGCATGATTGAAAGCCCGACTGAGAAAATCCCTGCAACAGAGCTGCCTCCCATTTCCCCAGAGCATAGCAGCGAGGAGGTACACCAGGCCGTCTTGAATCTCCACGGAATTGCCAAGCGATTACGCCAGCAGCGCTTTGCGGACGGCGCACTTCGTTTGGATCAGGTCAGTACATGGTTTTTTCAGTGCAGCCAACGGATTTGACTCGTGCCTGAACCCAGCGTGGTTGAAGGCAGCGTGGCAGGATTAGACTCCTCCTTCCTTCCCCTTGCCCCAGTCACCCCATTAAAATCGTGTTATCTGAGGCCAACAGGAACTAACTCCCATTCACCCTTCAAATACAGTGGGTCTGTGTGGGTGGCTCTGTCCAAAACCCCCAGCTGGTCTTCCCTGGTAAGGCTGTGTCCAGTCTGTGATCCTAACCTCAGGTTTCTATTCAAACCTGTTCTTTAATGGAAGCAAGAGTAAGAGACATGGAAATTTAGGAGGTAGCTGACCAGTATCTGATCTGAAGGCTTGGGAAAAAAATACTATTTATTCTTATTCCTCATCTTCCAAAAAGAGTTATTTGTTTACAGTAGAACAGCAGTCCCCATTGTTTTGGACACCAGGGACTGGTTTCATGGAAGACAGTTTTTCCACAGACCGGGGGTGGGGGATGGTTTCGGGATGACACTTCCACCTCAGATCATCAGGCATTAGTTAGATTTTCATAAGGAGCGTGCAACCTAGATCCCTCACGTGAGCAGTTCACAATCAAGTTTGAGTTCCTATGAGACTCTAATGCCACCACTGATCTGACAGGAGGTGAAGCTCAGGTGGTCATGCTCACCCACCGCTGGCGGAGCTCAGGTGGTCATGCTCACCCGCTGCTCACCTCCCGTTGTGCGGCTCTGTTCGTAACGGGCCATGGACGGGCCGTTGGGGACTCCTGCTGTAGAACACTGGCTACTGAAAAACAATTGGCCTGAATTGACATTGATAAGTCTGAACTATCACAGCCATGCTGGCAGCCCTCTGGGACTTAGGCAGCTGTCACTGAAACCTGGTTGAATTTCCATGTCTGAGAGTCGGTGACTGTTAGGACCCAAGATTTCTTTTTTATTGCTTGTCAGCACCTTACAGAGCAGAGACTGTATTTTGTATTATTGACTTTTTTTCCTCTTTCATTTATATTTCTTACCCATACTCTCCTTCCCTGCTTGTTGTGTGCTCTGGGAAGTTGCCATGTGTCTGAAAAATCAGGTGGGTAGGAGAGTGGAACTGTTCACCAGACCGCCTCATGCAGACTTCTTTCCCTGAGCCTGTCAGCTGGGAGAAATCTGAAAGGCCTGGTTGTAAAGCCTTCTGATTTGCAGTTCTGATTTTGTCCTACGTTTTGCAGCAGACTTGCACAAATGATTCTTAGCAGGCATTGCAAATAGGTGCTGCTCTGGGCTTAGGTAGAAGTGGCTGCTCTTGGGACCCGTGGATGACCTGTCCTGTCTCTGTGTGGCACAGTCAGGGTAGCCTGTGGAGTTCTCCTGCTCCTCCTTCCCTGGCCTGGGCTTAGGCAGCCTGAGCAGGCCTATCTGCATGAGAATGCTGGCAGGGAGACAGGAGGCAGAGCGGATGCTGAAGAAGACAGCAGACATGGTGGAAGAGAAACTAAAGGCGTAGGGGATTACAGAATACCTACTTTCATTCCTTCAAGAAATCATTCATGGGAGTGTGAACATACTCTGATTCTCACTTACTGGTGGCTGCCTGATTGTCAAGTCCAAGGACACCTTACAGTTCTTGCTTCTTAGACTTCTGACCTGCACCAGGCCCTTTGAAACCCACATCCTGGTTCTCTGTTTTTCTTTGTACATCTCCAGCAATGTCCTGCTGGCCCCCTTTGCAGAAGCCTTTTCTGCCCACCACTTTAGGGTTGGCATTCCCTGGATCTTCCCCACCTTTGTCCTTTCTCTATCCATACTCCCACTCTGAGTGACCTCCTCTACTCTTATGATTCTAACTACTAACTGGGTGCTAATGAGCGAAAATCTGTCTCTCTGTCCCTGACCTCCCTCCCTCAGCTCTAGTCCAGCCCTGCAATCGTCTCAGCCATGCCCATTCTTCCACCTGTCAAATTCAGTGATCAGTGCCCACAGCAGGTGGCACCGGCTGTCTAATACTGTCTTCTCCCTCGGCACCCCCCCACCCCCAGGGGAGTGCTATGTGTGTTCTCAAACCTGGCGAGGCCAGTTGTACGTGTTGTAATTACACAGTTTAACTATATATCAGGTAAACCGATCAAATATGAACATAAAAAAGAAGCTGTTGTTTTTATAAAAACTAAGTTAAATGTTTTGGAAAGACCTGGATAAGGATAAGTCTTTAAAAATTTAGTTGTAAAACGGGATAATTATGGAATCCAGTAAGCATTCTGTACTAAAATTGCTTCATAAATGTCTAAATTCTCATTCTTTTTTGAAGAAACCAAATGATATAGACAGTGAATTGCGAGTGTAGTTTATTCAGAAAAGACTATGTAGAAATCCAGTTACACTCTCCCTTTTTGAAAGCCTTACATAAAAAAAAAATTAGCAAATGAATATACATCTATATAAATTAGAACATTTAGTGTTGGGTTTGTCTCTTCTGTGTGATTCCCTTCTTTTTCTAACTTCTAGAATAACCAACCAACAGCTGCTGAAGCACATCACAGGAGAGAGTTTCTGTCATTACATTTTAGAGACCTCACCCCACCAGTTTGTTGCAAAGTTCAGGTGAATTAAACATATGAAATACTCTAAAAACTATAAAAGACTGTCAGATGATCCCAGTTCATATGAGGATGGGGTATAGTTGTCAAAATAGAAGAATGATATCAGATTATTGATAAATAAAGATCTGTTGGCATGTCTCAGAGTCAGAGTTTTATTGCTGAAAATGACTTTGGGTATCTGTCTCTCATTGGCCCTCTCAGTTTATCAGTTTGAAAGCTAAAGGTTAAAAGCTTATATGCAAGAAATCCAGATCGCCCTGTGTTCACTTTGCCTCCATTTACACCATGCTGACTTGAGAAAAAAATTTTCCTTTTAAGTGGAAAAAAAACCCTCCAAAGTCCTAATTAGGTTCCAGTTAATTAAGGTTTGAAAATAAGGGCTTTGCACACTTGGAGTCGATTCCTTGGTTCCCCCGAAAACAAGTCCATGGACCCCAGCTTTGGAAGGAGGAGCACATCAATCTCCCACAGCAAAGGACTCTGGTGAGGTCATTTATAAATCAGCTAAATGGCCCTATTCAGAAGTCACTGCATTTGTTCTCCTGCCCCTACTGCTTGCTTTGCCCTCACAAAAATCCATTTTTCCTTGGTGCTGTTTTGAGTAGTCTACTGTTTGGAGTTGTTCTCTGATGCTTTGTTTGCCTTGGTCCACTATGTCTGTGCTTTTGGTGGCAGTCCTTAAAAAAAAAAAAAAAAAGGTCCATTTAGGCTATCCTCAATTAGAGATGAGTCTGTGCAAGAGGGTACCATTTATTTACGCATCATGCCCTAGGGTTCAGAGTAAGTGTGTAAACCACAACTTTCACCTTTCCAAGAAGTCAGTTTACTATAATGACCTTCAGAATGAGTGGGGGCTGAGTGTGTGGCACTAGTATGGTGACTGTTGGTTGAGTTAGGGACCTACTAGTTCAGAAGTCACAACCTCAGATCTGTAGAGCAACTCAACCACTGTGTATTTGCAGTTGGCAACTTAGACTGGAGCTGCCTAGCCCATGTCTGAGATAGCGAGCCTCAGGCCTCAGGGCCACCTAGTCTGGCTCCAGTTCCATGAGGGCCACCTACTAGCAGTCTTGTCTACCCCTATGTGCTGTCATCTACTAGCGCATGCACATGCGTGTGCACACACACACACACACACGTTCATATACTAGAACTGTGTGGGAAGCACATAGGGAAGCACTGCCTTCCAGGTAGGATTACCTGCTCCGGATGTCTCCTTCACCTACAGTTCAACCTAGTTCTAAAGAGGTTCTAGGTACATAAAATGACTCCTTTGTTTCACTGCTTAAAAACCAAATGCAGATGCCAGATGCATTCTTGTGCTTTTTGATTGGATGGGTTGCGTAATACCCCTTCCAGCTGGTTTCTTCCATCTCCATGTTTTCTACTGCTAATTCTAGGACTTAACATAGATGTTTGTTTTATTTTACTTATTTATAACATATGTCTCTCATTTCTGAAAAGGGAGCTCCAATAACAGGGGCCCAGGCTTTTTTGTGTTTGTAGTAAAAGGAATCATAATGGTTTATAATCATATCCAAATCTTGAGCTTTGGGAGAGGGGAATTGTGGGAAGTTTGCTCTCTGCCTGGTTCTTGCTCAGTGATTCAGGCCCAGCTAATACACTTTGCAGGTAGGGAGCACAGAGTCCCCTGGCACTTCTGTTTATTGGGACACAAAGCCGGTTCTCAGGTACCTTCCCACTTAGGCCCTTTACAGAGACTGCCTGACTATGATGTGAAGACAAGGCCTCAGGCTTCTTAGCCATTGCATTCAGAAAAGATACCAAGGGAGGGTGACAGGTGCCAGAAGAATCCAAATATGAAGGTGTCTTGGGAATATTGATTGGTTTTAGGAAGCTCCACCTACTGCTTCCCGGGGCTCTCTCTCCAGCCTCTTCCTCTTCAGTCAGGTGGCGGTACTTAGAAGCTACTCTCTTTGAGGGCTTCTGTGCAAAATAAGCATGAGGCTTGCAGGAAGCTCTGCCCTATCAAGGGTCCCCTGACAGGTGGTTAGGGGATGTGAGCAGTTCCTTCTGGGTTGGTGGACTTTGGGAATTCAGAAGAAGTTGAAGTAGTGGTGAGAAAACCTGATGTTTCCATCCTTTCAGACAAATTACTCTAAACTTGAGCCTTGACTAAATTCACAGCTGCATCTTATATGAATCCTGCTTGGCACAATTTTGAAACCCAAACTGCAGGCAGTTTCTTTGAGTGGACTTGATTGTCAAGATAGCCTTGTTAGTGAAAATTATTTTTAAATACCCTGGGACCCAAGCTGCACTGGAACGATGTTTTACATGCCCTTGACCTGGCCCAGGCTTTAAGTCAGGGATTGGCAGATTTTTTCTATAAAGGGCCAGAGAGTAAATACTTTAGGTTTTGTGGGCCATGCAGTCTCTGTCTCTGCCACTGAGCTCTGCTGTTGTAATGTGAATGCACCAACATTGCTTTAAATGGAGAAGTGTGGCTATGTTCCAACAGAACTTTAAGAACACTGAGATTTGAGTTTTATGTAATTTTCACACATCACGAAATATTATTCTTTTTTTGATTATTTTTCAGCCATTTAAAAATGTATAAACCAGTCTTAGCTTGGGGTCATACAAAAGCAGGTTTGGCGAGTGGTCCATACTTTGCTGACCCCTACTTCAACAGCCAGCAAGCAATTCAGCCTTGCTACCCAGCAAGCTTTTAGCAGCCCATCATCACTTCACAGGGAAGCCAGGCTGGGTAATGGAGAACAGTTGTGCTAAGTGAACTCTCAGGATGGTTTCATGCAATTAGGTAAATTATTCCTTTGATTAGTACCATGCTTATCCAGTCCAGTTGGAGGCAGGGAGTAGAGGAATGAATCAGTTTAGCATCAGTTCCCTTATTCCATTTACAGTCAAGTCGCTTTAATTAGCCTGAAGCAAAAGGAGCAGGGCTTCTCATTTCCCACTTCTGCAAGCTCAGCAGCTCTTCAGTCAGGTCTCCAGCCCACCCAAGCCCACGTGCAGAGATGCTGGCTCTACCACTAGTAGGTGTGCTGAGGGTGGGGACTGCTCATGGCAAAATGAGGCTCCAAGGAAACTGTGGCATTTCTCCCCCACACTGTCCCCATTGCCAAGTGTAGCAGTATGCTTTGTTGAATCCGTTTCTTTTCCTTCTCTCCCATACAGTTGTTTTCAAGCAATGAGCATTCTGGCTCTGCTGTTTAATTTCTCTACAGTATATTTGATCCAGGGTAAGAAGGATGGATACATTTATCCTGTCTGGCTCTTCCTTGGTCTTATTATTTATGTTGTCACTTAAGGCAGCTATTGATCACGGGGTTGAGTGTTTGTAGAATCATTCTGTTTTCTTAGTTGTAGAGCTTTTCTATAAATAATATAGGAAAATAACGAGAGAGCCAGCAGGCCACACAGAAAATGTAATTTGACAGAACTCTGCCCAGAGTACAGTGAGCTGTCTTGGAGAGGACCAGCTCAGTCTCAGGGGTTCGGGAAAGATTTTCCAGCAGAGGTAGTGGGGCACTAGGCCTTCTGAAAGACTTGAGGGTCTAGCCAGGCTGCAAAGGCAAGCAAATGGCTGGTGCAGGCATGAGAGGGGTGAGAAATGGCAGATTATTCCAGGCTGTGTGGTGTAGGGTGCAGAGAGAGAAGAGCTAGAGAAGGAGACGCAGGCTAGGCCTTGGAGTCTGTAGGAATGAGCCAGGGCAGCTGTGGAGTGATTTTAAATATGGAAGTGATATGACCAGAACTGGGTTTTAGAAAGAGCCTCTGAAAGTGAACAAAATAAAGGAAGTTTATGATCCAAGAGAGAAATGATGAGGGCCTGACCTGAGGTAGGGACCATGGGGTGAGAGAAAATTATAGATCCAAGACAGGAAGGAAAATCGACAAGCCTGTGGCAAATTGACTGGCTTGATTAGATGGAGAAGGGAGAGGCAGGATCAGAGGCAAGAGATCAGGCAATCAGGTTTCCAGTTTAGGCATATGGTAGCACCGTGTACCACCAGGGAACACCAGCGGGAGGAGGTCGAGAAGAGAGACGATGATTTCCATAACTAGGCCCCTCTGATCCCCTTTTCTTCCTTTAGAAAGGAAGCTTTATCATAAAAGTAACATGTTCTCATGTTAGAAAATTTAGAAAATACAAGAATATAAAAAAGAATCATAATCACCTATAGTCCCATCACCCAGAAATAACCGTGGTTAATATTTTGGTATAATTCCTTGTGCATTATTTTGTTTATTTTACCACTTCATAGCAGAAGGGAAGGGTGGCTAGCATATGTATAGTTTTTATATTCTGCTCTTTAATATTACATAATGAGTTTTTCCTATGTTATTAAAAAATCTTCTAAAACATTATAATGTCTACATAATATTCTGTCATATGAATATACTCTTAGAACATTCAGCCACTCCCTAATTTTGAACATTTAGAGTGTGATTTTTTTTTTTGGTACTACAAATAATAGTACCATGGCCATCTGTGTTCATGAATCTTTGACCTGATCTCTGATTATTTTCTTAGGGTAGTCTTAGAACTGTGATGACAGGGTCAGGATATGGATATATTTAAGAAACCTGAAACATATTGCCACATTCCCTTCCAGAGAGGTTGTACCAATTTATGCTCTTTCAGTAGCATGGGAATCAGGGTACCTTAGATGGAAACATCTGTCAGGAGTTCTCTGCCTACGTGAATGTGTCTGTCTCTCTCTCTTTCTCTAAGGTGTCCAGGTCTCTGAAATATCCCAGTGGTTGTGGTCTTAGATTATTCCTTCATCTTTCATATTTTGTTTATCTTATTTTCATGAGCTCTTCTCTACAAAGAGCTCAGTGTGTCACAGACATTTCTTATTGTGTTATTATAAAAAAGACTGACAAGGGTCCTAAAATTTAAAACTGAAAGAGGTGGTTGAAAGTATCTTGCTAAACTCTTGCTAATGTTGAGACTGGGGAATGATCCCTGCCCCAAACTTTGCTCTCATTAGAATCCTTAAATAAACCCATTGTGATAAAAAATAATAAAAAGAAAGAAAGAGAAACCCATTGTGTTTGAAATGGTGCTGAGAACTATTATTGCATTCTCAGATCCTCAGAGAACATTTGTAACTTCACTAGTCTTTCTTTTTTATCTTACCTCCTGTGTATATTAGCTCTCGGGCATTGTTTGGGTTGGTCTGACATGAATAATTATAAGGAAATCCAATTGAAAACAGAATCGCTCTATATAATCTGTGCTCCCATAAGAATTGCTACACTTCTCTTGAGAGTAATAAACAGTATGGGAAGCGGGAAGTCTTCTGCTAGACGTTCAAGGCTTCCATTTAAACATTGACGGCATATTACTTCAACCGTGGAGAACCAGAATCAGCAAGGCTTGAAGAATATTAGCCTCCTACATTTTCCCAGTTACCAGTTTTATAGTAATAATATTAGCAAAATGTTCATTTAAATTTATTCATCTCATTTATAAAGTAAATCCACAGCTAAGAATGTGTGCTCTTCTAGCTGTTCAGCACCCCGGCTATCTAGGACAGCCTCCGTAGAAGAGAGTGGGTGGAGGAAGCAGCAAGGGACGGAAGAAGCTGCATTCCTGAGCTTCAGGGAGAACCTGGGAGCATGAATTTCAGTCATCGCAGGTATTGGAATCTCCCTTTTGAGAGAGAAAGAGAAAGAGGCAGAGACTGATTTAGTTAGTACACGTTATGGAATCAAGGAAGGCAGTCCATGTTTATGCATCCCAAGGCATGAACGAGAGACACACTTGAAAACTTGACCTAGTTGTATATAAGCAGCGCTAATTGTAGCCACTTATGTGAGCTGGTCACCATTTCTGGCTTGTTAACAAATGCATAAAAACTAATATGTGTCATTAAGTGTCAGATTAATTCAGTTGAGCAGCTCGTTATTATAACCCTGACCGGTTCATGTGCTCACTCTCCCTGTAGGCAAGTCAAGTCACCTAGTCATTTACTCATAATTTTCAAAAATTACAAGGAATACAGGTTGCATTATTCTGAAAGTTGTTAAAAATACAGCCTCAGAAGTGATACGTGACCTGCAAGGAAGGATGCTTGAGTTCCTGTGTGTTACAAATGCTGCTCGCTGTTCTGTGAAGGAGCCATAGGCAGCAGAAGACAAACTCTCTACCCTCAAGCTGCTTCAGCAATTTGAGAAGAACTGTATGTACTTTAAAAAACACCAATAAGGTAAAAGCAAGGGCACAGTCGCTTGAGACAGGGCTGACAGAATTGCAAACCCGATGGTTACTCGGTGCGGTGGGATTAGGGAAAGAGGCCAGTTTGGGGGGTGAAGCCGTGAGCCACACTGTAATGAAAGGGAAAAGGAGCTGAAAGGTATAGAGTACCCACCCTGTGAGAGGTAAGAAACGATCCCCTCACTCCTCTCTCCTCTGAGTTCTGAACCCACTGAGAAATAGTCACACATATCAGACTGAGATTGAAATGTCCTTCTATTACTGATACAGTTTGGGTTTGAAGGCAGTCTAACAGAACAGCCCAGAAGTAGTTAATGTAAAAAGAAACTGATTGATTAGTGGGAGCAGAAAGTAGCCAGAGACAGAGAGAACCATGCCCTCCATCAGACTGGGCACTGAGGACAGCCCTAATGTGACCCTCACTACGAGGTGCCCTTCCAGTGCAGGGTCTGCTGTGGAGGACCAGTGGCTAATGCCTCTGCTCTTGGTCAGAACAGCAGTGCAGATCCTCACAAGAACTCTGAAAGCAAAATTGACTCCCACCCCACTTCTAGAAGCATTTCACTTGCCTTCTGGTTCTTTCTGCTTGCCTATATCGAGACTCATTTCTTATAGACGAAGAAAGTCCTACCCCCACCCTACTCTTCCACCTTCACCCTGTGACCTTCTTGCTTCACCTTTTGGAGCTGAAGATTGAAACTCCAGATCCTGCTGCAGAGTAGTTTGCATTTGTTTTTCCTAGGCAGGGCCAGCCCATCCACCCCTCCTTCCTAGGGTTCCCCTGATTCTTTATACCTATTACCTGTCTTTATCACACTGTCACGTTGTCTTGCCATTTGCTGTTTGCTTCCTTGTCTCTGAGTTCCTTAAGGGTAAAGACAACATCTTTTCCAGCTTTGTATCCCCAGCCCCTGCCTAGTGCTCATTTTTAACCAGGCATTTCAAGATCTTTAAACATCACTATACATATTGATCTTTTTAAGAAGATGATGGTAACTGTGTTCAGGAGAGTGGATTGTAGGTCTAGAAGACAGGTGTGTTTATATAAGAGGATTAGATACATATTATGAGCCAGGGCAGTTCTCCTTCCTTGTGAATGAAAGGGCTGGGTCTTTGATTATTTGCTGGGGCATCCAGGGTTTAGAATAAGGTATAATGAGGACTTTCTCAAGGTGGAGTTGCCTGGACAGGCGTGAGGAGCCAGGAAGCTTTGGCACCCCCAGGGCCTGGCAGTGCTTCTGAGGCATCCTGAGCACTTCGGTGCTGCCTTCTCAGACCAACTGTGTCCTCCTTCATGGTAGCATGACGGAAGGGGCACTCCAGGGGATGGCAAAGAGAGTCCTAGTGTGCCACCCTGGGAAATGAGATGCTGGCCTGCTGGCGTGGAAAGGTAGGGAGGCACCAAACTTCCAGAAGGTTCTCTAGGGTGAGCTACCATCGGCGGCTACTCCCCAGTCCCATGATAGGCTGAACGTGATTTGTGTGTCAAGACGGCTCTGCAGTCTAATGCTCCTTCTGCAAAATTCTGATCAGAGACTATTTTTGCTTGTAATGGAGATAATTTCCATAAGACAGAGGTTCTGTGTTAGCTGTTGCTGGGCTGTCTGGGAAAGGAAGATAACTCACATCCCTGTTGAAGTTGAAAGTGTGACTCAAACCTAAGCGCCTGGCATCTCCAGGTAACATGAAGTGAGACAGCATTCTTGTGCTGACCAGGTGATAGATAAGAAACTTCCAGAGCAGAGCCCTGTCCAGCACCCCTTCTTCCACTCAAAGATATGAACCTTTCGAGTTAGTGGCCTTGACAGAGGGAACAGGATTTGGCTCCTCTGGGACCCTGGCTTTTGGGTAATTATTCTCATAATTAGGCAGCACTTGGATTCTCCTCTTTCTATTCACGGGACACACTGCACGTCCTTGCCTCGCCCTCGTGTCACACTCCACGTCACTCAAATGTGAGCCAAACAGCTACATAAGAGACGCGGAATTCTTTGACGTTAGTAAGACCTGCGTTAGGGAAAGGGAACCCTTGCAGCTGGTCCTTAGATCCAACCATGACTGCTTCTTGGGACAGGCCCAGTTTATTTCAGTTTCATTGTTCAGTGAGCTGGGGCTCTGCTGCTAAGGCCAGAATCTTCTGTTCTATTTGCTGTCTGTCCTAAACTCTGCTGCCAGACTGAGTTTCCCCAAATGCCGCTTTAACCTTGCCACTCAAGAGCCTGCAGTCTTCTGAAGCAAATATGACTGGATCAATAAGATTTCCAAAAATATTTTGAAGATAAGATATAATAAGACTGCTGCCTTTTTATTTTATCAAGCAAGGACATTTTCTTTAAAAAGCCAGTTTTCATCTACTATCTTCATTATTTTATAAATGAAAACATCTTAGCACCAAGACGAAGACAAGACATAATTTCACAATATAGGGCAGTCTTTTACATTGACTTGGTAGAGCTTGGTGGAAACCTATTTCATCATCTCATCTTTTTCTCATTTTGCTTGATCTCAGACCAGCCAGTGAGAACGACTGGATTCCTACATCAGATCTAAGTGCCCCTGCCTTTGGGGTTCTCTGTCAGGTAGCCTGGTGTGGGTGTATCCCACTTCCAACTAACCCCTATCTTTCCTCTTCCCTCCTGCCTTGCCTGTTTAGAGTCTGGGCCTCCATTTGCTCCCCACAACCCTACACACCTCACTCCCTCCAGAAGCTTGCTCCAAATAGACTTCCTCTTCCTCCAACTATCTCTCCCCTAGGTGCCTGGTGCGGAACACCATTGGCTTTCATTTATTTTGTTTTGCAGTTTTCTTTCTTTGTTCCTTTTTCTCTTCCTCCTTTCCTGTATTCTTGACTATAACTGTTGAGAAGGCAGATGTTTTACTGTTACTTCTTTCACATTTGTAAATCTAGCATAGTGCAAGGGACAAAAGAGGTATGCAGTCCTTTAGTGTGGCATCACTAGGCTAGTTCAGAGCTGTTTACAGTGATTCAGATGTCACCTCTGAGGTCCATGGGTGCCCAGGGACACTGTGCCCATTATATTATCTACAATGTGAAATTGTGGTACTGCTGTTCCTCAAGAAACTCCCACGTTTGTTAAAGAGTGATAATATTTTGCACGGTTTGTTTTGCTTTATAATACTTCTTGATTCCCTTTTTAAGTGACGTGGCAGACATTTTTAAACTAAAGACAATTTAAGAGCTTTAAAATTCTTTTATAACTTTAAAATATTCCTTTTGATTTATCTTTTTAATTGCCCACATTTTTTTTAGTATCTACCAGGTACAAAGTACTCTGCTAGGTACTGGGGGACAAAGACAAGGTTAGAACATGGTCACAGCCCTTGGAGTAGCTTCCTGTCTCCGGGAGGACATGGAGGCAGATGGGATGGGGTGCAGAGGAAGAGCCTGGAGAGTAGGCTGCACCTGTGCTGGGCGTGGGCATGGCACTTTCCTGTTCTGTAGTAACACCAGCTGTGGTTTGAAGGGGCCACTTTCAAAGTTGGTTAGAAATGTGGGAACTTGTTTAAAAGTTTTCTCCTGTACAAAACGGATATTAGCAACTTGCTCTTATACTAGAAATGCTGAAAACAAATTAGAAATTATTTAATTGCCCCTTCAATTGTGACCTCCTGGGGTAAAGGAAATCTGCCACAGTGGGAGGAGATGAAGGCAAATACCTGGGGAAGGAATCCCAACAGGTTTTTTTTATCTGCTTCTCAGCATGAGGCTGGCAGCCTCCTAAATAAGAAGATGTGCTAATGAATAATAGAGTCTACTGGGTTCAAAGCACATTTGAACAGAGCTGTGACTGAGCTCTGAGAATGCTGGCTTGGCCATTAGGCAGTTTGAAGCTTTCGACCAATAAATAACACGGAGCTCTCCCCTTCTGTTCTCCTGCCCGCCACCCACCAGTTAAGCTCTCAGTCTTGCCCACCTCCTTGGTGGGCGTGCCAGAGCACAGCTGAGCTCACCTCGAAGGGAGCAGAGCTCCTGTCTTTCCTGGACCCTCCTTGGCTGCATAGTTTCCTGGCTGGGATTCCCGACCCCTAGTTGCCAAGACTACCTTGTTGGTCCATGTGGAGATCTGTCCTGTTTGCCCACAGGCTTCGCTCAGACTTGTTCCTTTTTGGTACATTTCCACTTTAGACTGCCCCAGGCCTCAGCTTTCAACTCTTCTGTTGCTACCAGCTTCCAATCAATGACTGTTTACTTGAGTATCTTCTGTGCGACAGGAAATCTAGTGATCAAGAGCATGGACCCTGGATCAGACTACCTGGGTTCTGATCCTGAGTCCCTCACTTAGCTGTGTGGCTTTAACTCTTCTGTGCCTTAGTTTCCTTGTCAGTGAAATAGAGGGTATAACAGTACCTACATTATGGGGATATTAGGTTAGATGAGTTGTACCCATAAAACTCTTGGAACAGTGCCTGACACATAGCAAGCATCCAACAGGGATTAGCTGTGTGGCCAGATGCTGAGAAAGGGCCCACTTCTGTCTTCACAGAAGAGCTACTTTAACACAGAGGCGAACATGGAAGGACTACAGTAAAGGGCGGTGGCCACCAGCAGCCATGGCATGGAGACATCGCCTCCTTTATGATACTTCTGATCAATCTGGAGGGCGGGGGCGGATGTGAAATGAAAATACAAGGCAGAGTGAGCCTCATTGCCCCCTGCAGGGAAGCAGAACACTCTGGTTTGGCTAGGTCCCTGAAGGGCGCTCCATGGTGAGGGATCAGCCTAGGCATGGTGGTGCTGAGTTCCTTACTAGGGGGTAAGATTTGTGAGCAGGGAAGGCAAGGGGATGCAGTTTTGAACGTCACACCCAAGTCACGCAAATGTGAGCTGCAAAATCTTTCATCCTGTATTAATCACTAGATCGCAGTGTACATTTCACCCCCTAACATTGTTGCAGCTAGAATGTTTCCAGTTTTTGCTGTTACAAATAACACTGCGATTAATATTCTTTTGTATTTTTCCTTAGGATTACTAGACTGAAGAAAATTAACTTTTTTTTCTGTGCTACTTTTTCTTACTACCTTTTGTCATTTCATTATAAAAGTAATACATATTTATTTTATAAAAATTTAGAAACAAGTAAACCAAAAGCAGCCGTTTGTCACCTATCACTAAGTAATAATATTTTTCTATATATCCTAAGGCATGTACATTTTTAGAGCTTTTGACTTTGAGATTACAGTGACACATTGCTTAATGACAGGGACATGTTCTGAGAAATATGTTGTTAAGTGATTTCGTCATTGTGCAAACATCATAGAGTGTACTTAGACTAACCTAGATGGGAGAGCCTACTACCCACCCAGGCTTTGTGGTATAGACAGTTGCTCCTAGTCTACAGACCTGTACAGCATGTGACTGTGCCAAGTACTATAGGCAGTTGGAATACCGTGCTGCATATTTGTATACCTAAACATAGAAAAGTACAATAAAAATATGGTATTAGAATCTTATGGGACCACTGTCAGATATGGGGGCCCATCGTTGGCCAAAACTTCGTTAGTGCAGCACATGACTGAATTTTCCGGAAAGGTTAGCCTAATTTAGGTTTTCCTCAGCAGGGAACAATGGTGCATTGTTACTGCTTCTCACCACATTGAGACTTTGTGGGTTTTGTTTAATCTTTGTTAATATGGTAGATTAGAAATTGTGTTTTATTATTGCCTTGACTTGCATTTGTTTTCCTGCTTGTGGGCTCAATCAACTCTTCAGTCCTCTTTTCGCCATTTCTGTGAAAGGGCACATTTTACCATTTTATATGCTATCACTAGAATCTTATAATAGCTAAAATCACTTTTTTCCCTACTAACATATACTTACATACAGTAAAATCCACCCGTTTTAGTGTATAGTTCTGCACGCTACACATATAGTCATGTAACCACCACCACAATCAAGATATACAGAGCAGTTCCGTCACCCAGAAAATTCCCGCATGTCCTGTGTAGTCAGCTCCTCTTCCTTATCCTCAGCCCCTGGCAACCATTCACCTGTATTGTCTCTTTATAGTTTTTGGTTTTCCAGAATGTCATACAAATGGAATCATTCCGTTTGTAGCGTTTTAGGTTTTGGTTTTCCAGAATGTCATACAAATGGAATCATTCCGTTGGTAGCATTTTAAGTCTAGCATCTTTCACTTAGCATGAAAATGCATTTGAGGGTCGTCCATGTTGTTATGTGTGTCAGTGTTCATTCCCTTTTGTTGCAGAGTAGTATTCTGTTGTATAGATGTACCACAGTTTGTTTATCCACTTACCAGTTGAAGAATATTTGGGTTGTTTCCTGCTTTTGGCAATATGAGTAATGCTCTATTTGCCTACAGGCTTTTGCCTGGCCATTGTTTCCATTTCACTTGCTTAGATATCTAGGAATAGGATTGCTGGGTCATATGGTAAGTGTATATTTAACTTTATAAAGAACTGCCAGTTTTCCAAAGTGGCTATACCACTTTGCATTCTCACCAGCAATGTATAAGAATTCTATTTCTTTTTCTTTTTTTCCTTTTCTTTCTTTTTTTTTTAAAAACGGAATTTCACTCTTGTTGCCCAGGCTGGAGTTCAAGTGATTCTCCTGCCTCAGTCTCCCAAGTAGCTGGGATTACAGGCATGCGCCACCACACCCAGCTAATTTTTTGTATTTAATAAAAATGGGGTTTTGCCATGTTGGTTAGGCTGATCTTGAACTTCTGACCTCAGGTAATCTACCCGCTGTGGCCTCCCAAACTGCTGGGATATCAGTGTGAGCCACTGTGTCTGGCTATTCTATTTCTTATGTGCTTGCCAGCACTTGGTATTGTTAGTTTTTTGTTTTGTTTTTTAGGTATGCTAATAGGTGCATAGTGGTATTTTGTTGTGGTTTTAATTTGAATTTCCCTAATGACAAATGCTGTTGAGCGTCTTTTCATATGTATACGTGCTGTCTGCGTATCTTCTTTGGTGAAGTGTCTGTTCATATCTTTTGCCCATTTTTAATTGGGTTGTTTGGTTTCTTATTACTGAGTTTTGAGAGGTTTCTTTAAAAAATATATATTTTAGATACAAATCCTCTAACAGGTTTGTGATTTGCAAATACTTTCTCCTATTCTTTGGCTTGTCTTTTCATTTCTTCTCTGTCCATTCTCTCTGGCTTGTCATTTCCTCTCTTGAAAAGCAGAAGTTTTTCCTTGTCATAAAGTCCCAATTTATCAAATTTTTCTTTTATAGATTGGTCTTTTGGTGTCATATCTAAGAAATCTTTGACTAACCCAAGGTCACAAAGAGTTTCATCTGTTTTCTTCTGAAGATTTTATAATTTTAGGGTTTACATTTTAGTTTCTCCCTTTTTAAAAACATATTTCCCAGGCCTAGAAGTTTCTTTTGGAAAACAGTTGCAGCAACAGAGTCAGACACACCTGAGAAGATTTGGGATGGAGTTGTTCCTAGGAGCCTTGCCAGGCATGGTGCTCCCCATGAGCTATCTGAAAAGGAGGTGTGTGCCTTAGAAGTTGCCTGAGGGGTGGCTTTTAAACAGATACCAGGCTTCTCTGGCTTAAGATTTGGCATCAAACTAAAGATTGTATCATTTGAAAAGAGGGTATGGGATGATAAGAGAAGAACCTCCAAACTTTCTAGATAAATCCTTCTAACTGTTGTACAAAGTTGAAATGATGGATGGTGCCAAACACAAGACTTTGCCGATTACATGCAAACACCCATGTCAGTGACTCACCCGATCACGCTTTAATCTCATAACTGAGAGGCTTTTAAAAAATTACAGTCAACAAGGCAGCTTACTAGTTATGACTGTCATTGGAATGGAGTTTTCCTCAGAACAGCTGGAGTGTAATATGGTGGGAACAAAGCCTGGCGTGGGTGAGAGGCCAAGGATTGCTTGCCTGGGAAGGATGTGTAGCTAATGTTTGATAGAAATCTGTGAAATGACCAACCTCAGCCAAGCTAAGTAGAGGCCCTCCATCTTTCATCCATGGGAAAATACACTGCAGCCAGAGTGCTCAGGAAACAACATTGATAATCGGCACCGTGTCAGTCACAGTAAGACAGATAAAACACAGCTCTGTCTTCAAGAAATGCGTGGTCCACTGTGTGATCCATGCTAGGCTGTAGAAGCTGGCAAAAGATTCTTGTTCCAGTAAGGCAAGGCAGTTGAGAGCAGCCTGGAGATGGCTTCTCCAAGAATGTTCCAGGCAGAGCATTGCCGTGGGTTGGTTTGTTCTGGGATGTACAGGCCATTGGTGTGGCTGTGTCAGAGGAAGCTTCCCAGTGGTAGTGAAAACGTTGTTGGGGATGTAACCAGGGCTGATCTGAAGGAGCTTGTTTGTTCTGCTTTGAAATATGAATATATTCTTGAATTCAACTTGGTGCCGTTGAAGCATTTTACATACAGGAGTCATGGGATGGGACTTGTTTTTTAGAAAGATCTCTTGGGCAGCTCTGTAGAGAATGAGTTGGAAGTGGCCAAGGTGTAGACATCAAGGAAGCCAGTTAGGTGGCTGTGGCTGCACACAGGTGAGGCTACACAGCTGACCGGAAGGAACAGATGAGAGAGGTAGAATCAGAACCACAAAAGGGAGGGAGTACACCTGGATACACCCAGGTTTCTGACAGACAGGAGAATGTGCCACACAGGAGCATCATTGGCACCACCCAGGGGAGGAGGAGCAGGCATCGGGTGGAAACCCTCCAAGCCTGAGGTGCATGAGCTGCCCAGTTAGACACTTGCAAGATGGCTGGACCAGAAGTCTGCTGCTCCTCTCCTGGCTTGCCACAGGCTACTGCCTCTGAGTTAAAGAGACATGGGAAGGATCAGGATTGCTCACACCTCCCAAAGTACAGCAGGAAGAACTAGAAGCAATATGAAGTCTAGTTGGCGAGGCCACAGTGAGCCACACAGGCACTTAGGAGCAGTGCGTGGCACCCATGGAAGGCTCCATCCGCCGACAGTGAGCGCAGAGACTGCTGTGGAGCAGGAGGAAACCGGCCGTCCTTCCTCCCTTGCTTGCACCCTCCCTTCTCACTTCCTACTCTGTCTTTCCAGCTGAGCCCTTCTCATTTATTTAAAAAAAAAAAAAAAAAGTGAATTCACTCCCAGTCCTTTTGAAACCTAACATGTCAGTGATAGATGAGGGTGTATTCTATAACTTCAAAGGAGAAAAGTTGAGTGAGTGAATGTGGGCCAGAGGAGTTGAAAAGTCCAAGGGAACAGGAGACCCATGGGGTGACCCCACCATCAGGAGGAGTGCCCTCCATCCCACCCCTACTGGTGCCATGCAGAGGCACAGACAATGCCACTTTCAATAAATCATGAAGGATTCTGAATGCCTGGTTTTGTCCTATTTTCAATGGGCCTTGGGCATATTGCTTAGTTATAGCCAGCCATTTGTGCGAGGTTCCCAGCTACTCAAAGGCTCAAAGTCGAGTGCTCTTTCCACTATATAATGGAGTCTTCGCATATGTGATTTTGGGGGAGACGTTTTCAGATTTCCATAGCTAGTCATAGTAAAGATGACCTCGTGGGCAGTACAGGCCATTGTCCCCTTCTTACATCCAGCCTTTGAGTGAGGCTGCGCTTTCAGGAGTATCCATGCAGCACCTAATTCAATCACACATCTGACCTCTGCCTCTTTGGCACTGGCCCCTTCTCTGTGCTCAGTGTGCTGCTGGGGGCCTGCACACAAACCCGACTGTTCTGGAGGCGTCCTGTGCTAAGCAGAGAGCACTTGGCCATTTTCCCCACTTTCTGAATTCAAGGCCCCCTGGTGAATCTGGCATGGGGATGGCAGCCTGTTCTCATGAGGCTGCGCACATGAAGACGCCTGTTGGAAGCGCCTTTTAAGAATCCCCAGGTTGTTTCCATCCTGGCGTCTTGCAAATAAAGGGGAAGAATAACCTGGGGTCATTTAAGGGCTGGCATGGTCATTGCCTTAATCATCTGTGACCATTAAGAGCCTTATTTTCTATGAAGAAGCACAGAGGCTTCTTTGGCTTTTCTTCAGTAATAACAAACAGCTAGAATTTATTGAGAGCCCGCAGTTTGCCAAGTGCTTTCGTACATTTGCTCATTTAATCCTCAGGCCTTATTCCCTTTTTTAGAGATGAGGAAACTGAGACTTGAGCTTAAACACTTGTCAAAACTCATACAGCTAGAGATGGCGGAACTAGGATGGAAACATTTCTCTCTTTATTTGAGACAGGGTCTCTCTTGCTCTGTCGCCCACGGTGGAGTGCAGTGGCATGAACATGGCTCACTGCAGTCCTCATAGGCTCAACTGATCCTCCCACCTCAGCCTCCTGAGTAGCTGGGATTATAGGCACATGTCACTATGCTCAGCTAATTTTTTTAAGTTTAGTAGAGATGAAGTCTTACTATGCTACCCAGGCTGGTCTCTAATTCCTGGGCTCAGACAGTTCTTCTGCCTCTGCCTCCCAAAGTGTTGGAATTATAGGTGTTGTGAGTGACTGGGCCTGGACTAGGTAGAAACATTTCCTATCCTGCTTAATTTTTCATTTCTTTTGGTGGATATTGATGATGTTGTTTTAGATTCTTCTAAAAATCTAAAAAATGGATCAAGTTCTGATCTTAGGACGATTTGAAGAGCTATTTAAAATATTGTGTGATTCCATTTAGATAACATCCTCAAAATGACAAATTTATAGAGAAGGAGAACAGATGGGTAGTTTCCAGGAGTTAGGGATGGTGGGGAGAGGAGGGTGGCCCAAGGGAGACCTATGTAGGGTGGGAACAGTCTATATGTAGATTGTCGTGGCAGTTACATAAATGTATGTGTGTGACCAAAATGGCATAGAACTAGACACATATACCGTGCCAATGTCAGTTTCCTGGGTTTGATATCATACTATAATTATGTAATATGGAACCTTGGGTGGAAATTGGAGATGGGCACGTGGAACCTCTCTGTACTATCTTTGCAATTTCCTGAATCTGTAATTATCTCAGAGTAAAAAGTGTTTGTTTGTTTTTAATTCCTCTGTGTGCAACACCAGCATTACCCCCAGGAAATAGCCAGCTCTCAGTTGAGGGGCTGCTTGCCCTCAGAAAGCAGCCGACGTCACACAGTCGCAGGTGCCTAGGAGCAAGGCACAAACTAGAAGAGTGTCCAGGTTTTAGCATCTGTCAGATGTGAGCTGAGGCTCTCTCGTCTTATGGGAAAGCACTGAACTGAGAGTCAGGCCAAGGCTCAAGAATCAGGGCTGCAGTTGTGTGACCCAGAGCAAGCTTCTCAACTTCTGTGAGCCTCCAGCTTCCCAGCTATAAAGTAGGAGTGGTAACCGCACCCACCCTATGAGGCTGCTGAGAGAATCCAGCAGAATGTGTTGATGTGCTTGCCATCATCTTTGATACCACGATCAATGTTGTTATTTGATCGTTTCCCAATTGTACCCCCCACTTCGTAGTCAGACCAATCTTTTGTGTATTCATGGAACATTGAATATTCATTCTTATTTTCTCTGGTGTTGATCATTTATTCCTTCAGCAATTTTAATTGAGCACCTATTTTGTTGAAAATTCTGGAAGGCACTAGGGATGCGTTGATGGACATGACCCCTGTGGTCTTTGCCCCAGGAGAGCTAAAGGTCTTGTTTTTTCCCCATCACCTGGTATCTCTCCTGAGTGCATCATTTAGATCCTTGCTGTCCTGCCAGACTCACCTCAGGCCTCATCTACTATATGCAGACCACTCTACCAGATCATTCTCTGAGCTCCCTCAGTGTTAGAGGCAGTGCAGCTCAGTCATCTCTGCCTGCCTTTCCCCTGAGCCTCGCATGGAACCTGGCCCGGAGCTGCGCACTACGGAGACCGTGCTCAGCAGGTGCTTGCCCGCAGAACTGTGAAACGGAGAGCCAGAAGGAGCCTTAGACAGGAGCTTTTTGAGACTTTGATTTTACAGATGAAGTCCTGAATAGGGGCCTAGGACCAAATAATAGAAAGTGGCTATCTATATCCCCAAACCACGTTTTAATAGGATAATAATAGTTCTTATACTGACCTTAATTTTTGTTGTTTTGGGTTTTTTTCTTTATTTCTGTTCTGCAGTATTTTGACTAGCTGACTGACATTTTCTCTTTTAGCCTGTTACAGACCTTGAGAGTGAGCAGCTCTAGTTGTGGTCTTACTACTACTTAGCTGTGTGACTGGGCCACAAGTGGAGGCAGGTTCATTGAATTGAAAAGGTGACGACAACCTGTCCCTCACCTGCTCTCCCTTGAGTGGGCTCACCTAGCACCTGCAGGCTCCAAGCTTGTCATCGCCTGGAGGGAGCCCACCCAGGCCTCCCCTTCCTCCACTTCAGCCTCTGCACGTGCAGCTGCGTGATTCTTCAGCCCCCACCTCAATTGCCAGTGAGCCTTGAGGAGGCTGACTTTCTGAATGCCATTCGCAGTTCTCTGTTAGCATCTAAAGAAGGGGAAAGGGAAATTGTTGCAACTTCCAGCCTCCAACACAGTGTCCCCGTTTGCAGGAGAAAAAACAGCAAGTGGGGCCCAGTAGGAAATGCCAAGACTTTAGAGCCATATGGGTTTGAGTTTCATTTCCAGGTTGGCCAAGTGTTGATGTAGATGTTGCCTGACCTTGGGCAGGTCAGTTAACCTTCCTGAGCCTCAGTTTCCTCACCTTTAAGATAAGAGCGGTAGTACCTGGACACTTGATGTTCCCGGCACCGTCTCTGGTTGCATGTGGAACCTGTGATTCCTGCTTATCACAGGGCCCTGCATTGCCTTAACTTAAAGCCTTTGTGGGGATCACAAAGAGTAAACAACTGGAGTTTCTCTACTGGGATTTACAATCTAGTCAGGACAATATGATGTTAAACAAATACACAGCTAGAGACATGTTTCAACTTGAAAATAACGGAGAAGAATCAGACCACGATATAAGCAATTTTCATGTATCCAGACTGTCAGAACCAGCCCTCTGCAGTGCTCTGACAGGCTGGGGTGGCGTCTTTCTTCCCCAAGCAGAGACAAGTTGTTACTGGTGCTGAGGTTCTGGGCAGCTTCCTTGTTGAGGCACATCTGTTGACCCAGCAGGGCCTTGGAAGCTTTTTTATTTTTGAGCAGTAAGCTTCATCTCAAGGCATAGGGCCTCCCTGATGCTGCTGCTGTCTGAAGCAGCCCTGGAGCTAGTGTCCCTGGGGAATAAAATCAGGGCTGCCTTGTAATAGAAGACCCCATGTCGGCACGGCCACTGGAGAGCAGTGTGGTGGCCGTGGGGCCGCTCAGGCAGACAGCGAGGCTTTGAAGCATTGCATCTTCCTGCTGCAGCCCATGGAGTCCTACACAGAGAGAGTATTCCCCAGATATTGCTCAGGTAAGGAAACTGGACCTTACTGTTGTAGAAATCACTCAGGTTTTAGAGTGATCACATTTAGATATACTGAGTCCCAATCAGCTTGTTCTAGCATGTCATGTTTTGCCTTCTGATCTCAACTCATTATCAGGAATAACCTCTGGCCTTACTATATAATACATCAGGGACATCATTGAGTATTTGCTCTAGCTAGGCACTATTATCTCTTTTTTACATAGAAGGCAACTAAGGAAAAGTGACTTGAGATTACATTCTAACAGAAAGTAAAGCTGGGATTCAAAACCCAGCAGCCTAAAGAGGCTGTACCCCTTACTTCTCTACTAAGCAGCCCCCTGTTACTGGAGTTTTGAGACAGATTCTCACTCTTGCCCAGGCTGGAATGCAGTGGCACAATCTTGGCTCACTGCAACCTCTGGTCTTCCAAGTTCAAGGGATTTCCTGCCTCAGCCTTCTGAGTAGCTGGGATTATAGGTGTGCACCATCACGCCTGGCTAACTTTTCATATTTTCAATAGAGACAGGGTTTCACTATGTTGGCCAGGCTGGCTTCAAACTCCTGGCTGCAAGCGATCTGCCCACCCTGGCCTCCCAAAGCGCTGGGATTACAGGCGTGAGCCACCGTGCCTGGCCTGTCATGGGTTGTTTTCATAGGTAGAGGTGTTCACAAGCAGAAGTTCCTTCTTCCCCTTGTCAAAGGCCTGTCTTCCTGGCAGAAAGGTAGAAGCAAGAGCATAGACTCTGGAATGCTAGAAAGAGAACTAGTCTAGTCTAACAGACAGAAAGTGAGACTAGAAGATCTAGACTAGACTAAAAAGTCAGACTTTGAGATCTTCTGTCTGTCCCCTGAGTTCTGGCCCTTAGAGCCCCTAGACAGATTCATGGCGGCTAGAGGGCAAACCAGTTCCTGCTTAATGAAAACATTCCCCTAAGATTATTGTGAAACTTATTTTTTTAACATTTAACATTTTGTCTAGTTTATTAAATGATTTTCAACTGTGTGAGATTATCCAAGGATTTTTTTATTACCAAAGCTAATTTTTCATAGTTAGCATTACAAATAGAAAGTTTGTTCATTTTCCTTCTTTTTTACTTTCCCTTTTTTTTTTTTTTTTTTGCCTTTTATTTCATGGAGACAATGCCTCACTTTGTTGCCCAGGCTAGAGTACAATGGCATGATCATAGCTCACTGGAGCCTCAAATTTCTGGGCTTAAGGGACCCTCCCACCTTGGCCTCCTGAGTAGTTGGGACCACAGGTGCATGCCTGTGCTAATTTTTAAATGTTTTGTAGAGATGGAGGTCATGTTGTACTGCCCAAGTTGCTCTGAAACTCGTAGCTTCAGGCAATATTTCCATCTCAGACTCCCAAAGTGCTGGGATTACAGGCGTGAGCCACTCCACCCAGCGCCGTTTTCCTTAATGGACCTGGGCCCTTCCAAATACCCTCCATTTGGTCTTGCATTTCATCTTAACTTTAAACTTTTATCTGTACTGTCTTTAAACTTCACAATACCCATGTGTTCCTTTGTTTTTACCACAGTTAGAATAGCATCTCTTAGATTGATAATGTCATTCTGTAAAGAAACAGACTATCTAAGACACAACTAATTATCTTGGAATAGGAACTTCAGGTGACCCCAGGTATGGGCCCCATCGGTGTCTCTTCCAGATTGTTCTGAGCAACTGATTAAGGGATGTCAGATCAATGGGCATTTTGTGGCTGGATGGTAGTAGAAAGTGATTCTTCTACCAGGAGGTGCTGCTAAGCCCCCTTGCTGCAGGTTGAAGCCAGGGTGTAGGACCAGGGGAGCAGGCAGTTGGGGAAGGGGGTAGATTGGCTGCCCCAGGTCCAGAAGGGACCTGAGATGGCTATGTAGTCCTGCAATGTGTTATCCAGATAATTGGCCTTGTCTGGGAGGAAGGAAGCAGAATTAGCATGGAATCAAGTCATGAACTTAGATGGGAGTGGTTAGCTGCATAAGACAGCCTTTTACAGGAGAACTGTTCACTGCCACTGGTTCTCATTAAAACGTTTCAAGATGTGAGCACTGGTCCTTCTGAAATTTTAGAGCTTCTCTAAGTGATATAGCAGGGGCTTATTATGAGTGCTTTCTTCCAGCAAACCTAGAAAGCATCTCACATTTACCCATAGAACAAACCATGAAGACCGCCGTAGAGGAGCTCAGCTGTATTTCACAGCTAGGAAGTCTAAGACCATCAGAACCCCACCATCACCCCAGAATCTGGGAGAGAACAGAGACAAAGCCAGAGCTGCTGGCTCCCCACTTGGGGTTATATAACTCCCCGACTCCTCAAGTCCTTGGAAACTGAGGCCAATTCCCTGGAAGATCATTCTGTTCTCTACTGTTTTTTCAAGAATACAGCCAGCTTGATCACTGGCTCTGAGTATTGTATGGGAATGTCCTTCTTTCTTTTTTTTTCTCCGTGAACTGAATGCCTACCATTATGGTCATTGTTTCATCAGTTTGTGTTCAAACTTGCCTGGATCTCATATTTTTGTGTATATTTGGCTTATATTTTTAATAACTTTACTTTGTTTATATATACCCTCATCTGTTTTCAAAAAGATTTTGAGAGAGCTTACAACCAAGGAAATCAGCAGTGAGCTACATTTAAACAATAGAAAGACAGAAAATCAAAATCAAGGAGAGGAGCCAGAAAGAATGTGACATCTATAAGGGTGGGCACAGCTCCTGTGACTGGGCCTCATGTTTTCTGATTTCAGTGTCACAGAGGCAGTCATCCTGCTTGGTGGGGTGGGGGAGGGAGAATTTATAAGGTTGTCTCTTATAACAAACCCCACTGAATGTTGAGAATTATTTTTCCCAGCACCTAAAAGCAGTTTCTCACATGAGGTTTGACCTTGGAAATATTCAGTGTTACAACAGTGGATATAGCGTTTTTGGGCAAATGAGGAAAGAGCTGTGGGTTTTTTTTTGTTTTGTTTTGTTTTGTTTGAGACTCTGTTACCCAGGCTGGAGTGCAGTGGTGCAATCTTGGCTCACTGCAACCTCTGCCTCCCGGGTTCAAGTGATTCTCCTGCCTCAGCCTCCTGAGTTGCTGGGATTACAAGTGCCTGCCACCACGTCCAGCTAATTTTTGTATTTTTAGTAGAGATGGGGTTTCACCATGTTGGCCAGGCTGGTCTCAAACTCCTGACCTCAGGTGATCCACCCGCCTCGGCCTCTCAAAATGCTGGGATTGTAGGCATGAGCAACCACGCCCAGCCAGGAAAGAGATTTTTTACAAGGTATTTCTTAAGACAAAATCTGGTGGAAATAGAGGGACATATTAGCCCACCCTTGAGAAGACAGGCACTAGAGAGCCAAGCTCACATGATCTATGCACATGACTTTCTTCTAGCCTAATCTGATTCCAGGATAAAGTGTAGAACATCTCTGAGTGAGTGGAGAGCCGGTCACTTGAGCTGCTTCTGTTTCCCTTCTCTTTGCTGAGTGTGTGATTGAAGGTGTGCAGCAGCTGCTTTAAAGTGGGAGGCTTCTACAAGGTCTGCAGCATGGGTAGGACCACTGCCAAGGGCAGGACCACAAGCTTTAGAAAGCAGATAGGTAGCAGAATTATTATATTCTATATGCAAGGAAATCTAGACAGTGTCTTTCCCAGATGCACAACCATCTCTGTGTTGGAAGGGGAGATACGCAGTTCTTGCAGTCAGCACTGACACTTTACTGTGGAGGTAGCTTTGGGTAACTCTATTCCCTGACCAGTAATTGGCCTGAGGCTCCTGAGCTCTGAGCACAAATGGTTTGATATGGTGATGTTCCAATACAGTCACCCTCTTTGGCCATGAAAATCCTCAAAAATGCTCCAGTTTTGATTAGGATGAGCAGATTGGCTGCACTCTGTCTCCAGCTGGCTGCATGTGACACACACAGACTTGCTTGTCACGCTTTGTATTCACTGTTGCGTGTTGCTCAGGCATGTGAGAGGCAAGAACATGACCCAGTAACTGGGCAAGGCCTGATCAGGAAGCTCCTGAGGTAAAGGTGCTCCCATTCTGCTAAAGGAGACCCTGGGACCAGGGACGAGCTCTTCTCTGCTGGACTCACCCAGTAATACAGGTTGTGTGGGACAGTGGTGAGCAGAACACTCCTGCCATAGACTTGCTGGTGAGCAATGGAGTCACCCTCAGAAGAGGAGGTGGCCTGACCTGGGGGCGTGAAAGCTACCACCAGACCCTTTTCTCTTGGGACTGGCGCCTTCCTACAGAGCAGCCCTCCCTGTGGGTTGACCATAGCTCTACAGACAGACGTTTTTTTCTTCTCAGAAAGTAAAACCTCAGCATTGAAGAATCCTTGTCCTGTCATTTTTAACCTTAATGAGAACAGAACAAGCCTCTGGAACAAGGTACAGCTCAGGAGAAGTGGCTTTAAGTGAAAACACAGCTGTGGGGTTTACAGACAGCACTGCAGGGAGGCGTCATCCAATGGGAGCGGCCAGCCTCGCTATAGACTTTCCAACACTAATGAATCGGGAACTCCATGCTGAACAGGGTTTAGTTTGATGGGCCCCTGTGCCAGCAGAAGGATGTATTTTTCTTGAAAGACCAAGGTGCCAGAAATCTCCATGATTACGTTACTGGAGCAAGGTTCTTTTTTGTGGTTTGTGAAGTTGAGCGTCAGGACTGCAGGATTCTCTTGCTCTTTCTCACTCTTATTTTTTCCAGGTCAGAACCAGAGCTTGGGGTGGGGAGGAAAATCCTGCTGAATGAGCAAGTTCTTTCTTAAAAAGCTCTCTCCAAGTCCAAAAAGACTTCAGTGGACTTAGGAGAAAGAAATTTAATACATTGCCATAGAATCGTTATTAACCAAGTTAAAGCAAAGTCCACAGCATCTTTGTCTTATAAAAGAAAGCAAAAAGGAGATGGAAAAAAAGAAATGATACTTAGGAAATCCAAACCAAACATGAGCACTAAAGAAAAAAAACTCAAGATCATCTCTGAGGATGTGGAGATTTTCTTCTAATCAGATTTTTCTATTAAAAGCCGAGGCTGCAGGTAGAATTAACTTTTCTGATTTTTTAAAGTCCATAAATGGCATACCTGAAACATTTGAACTGTTCTAGGATTTGCCACTCTCAGCTTAAGGAAGAGTTGGATACCCTGCAACACCCAGTCAGTGGACTGAGAGAGGAAGAGTCAACCATGGAGAGGCTGGAGGCTTCCCAGGCTGGCCTTGACCTGTATTTGAACCTTAGTCCTAATAACTAGCAGATTGAAGGAAATTCACAGGCCACCTGGAGAACTCATGTTGGTTTGAACTGGCCAAAGAACTCACACTGTACTTTTACCAGTGACCTCCCTCGTTACATGCCTGTGAGGGGAGCCCTGAGCTAGCATCCTAGGTTCCCTGCTCATTCATGGAATAGCCTGCAGAGAAAACTGAATGACTGTGTCCTGCTGGGGCTGTAAGTACATTCCAGGAGATGACCAGAGAGTGACCTGGTTGCCCATGAGAGGTCATCTTGGAGGTATTGTGGACAAAACAGGGAATTCCTAAACTTTGTAACTTATTTTTTGCCCTTCCAAGGTCAGGCCAGAAGTTTTCCAAAGCCTCAAAACCTCTGATGTGGTGTTTTCCCTAACTGATGGAGTTTAGTGCCTAGTGGCCCTTGCATGACATTCTCCAAGTGTGTGGCTGTTGGACAAAGCTGCCCGTGTGCCTGGGACAGCCAAAGATCTATCTGCTCAGTAGCCCAGAGGGACCTCTGGCATGCTTGCCTGGCCATACTTTCCTGTCTTGTCCCGCCACTCTTCTGGTTATTCTTATGAATGTAGCCTGGCCCACTGGCTTCACCAGACTGGGATCCAACATAAGGTCACTTGCCTTTTAATAGTTACATTAAATGACTCAGTGGGCACCCTTCCTCTTGCTTACCTAGGACATTCTTTCTGCGCCTAAGTCCTCCCTGAAGTGCCATCCCCAAGCAGCAGTAATCTGAGAAGCCTGAGGAAGTTGTACATAGTCCTCACTCACTCATTCTTGTTGCTCGCCTGTTGCCACCTGCTAGAAGGATGGCCTTGCTGTCTCCATTGCCATCCCACCCAGAGAGCTCAGAAGGGCTGAAGGAGAGCCTCTCAAAGGCCCAACAACCCCACCAGGGTCTGCATCCCATGTTTCCACAGAGTCTGGGAAAAGATTCTCCTTTCCCAAGAGTCCTGGTCCCTTCAACTCATCCAGGTTCCTAGAGCTCACCCACATGATTCCCTGGGGCCCCACCCTAGAGCAAGAGGCCTGGGTCCAAAGGGGTCCCAGTGGAAGTCTCATTCTCATGCTCTGGCTGTCTGGAGCCTGCCCTCCTGTGTGAAGGAGAAGGGTCTTCCATTTTCTGCCCTAGGGAGACTGCCCTGTCCTTGCTGGGATGAAAGCCTTGCCTCTAACTGAACCCATTTGAAGGCTTCTTCCCTCTGCTGGTGAAAGCTGACAGAGCAGCCTTCTTACTGCCTCTTGGGTCCTTCACTTCCTTCCCTCTTCACCCAATACCAGGACCGTTGTGCAGTTGGAAACTGTCCACCCAGGGAAGCCTGTTCCCGGGGAAAGGATTGGGTAGTGGTGAGCTCTCTCGCTTGACGTGGCAGCTGCCTCTGGAGAGAGAAAGACCTTGTGAAGTCTGAGTGGCTGCCATTCTTGCAGGCTGACTTCCCAAGCTGAGCTGCTCTGTGGGTGGGTCTCCGCAGCCGTGATTCTGCTGCCTGGTTCCTTGCCATGCCTGATAGGTAGGAAGTATCCAGTGAGCACTGTTGAGGGAAGGAGCTTGTGCCTCTCAGAGTGCTGACGAGATGGCAGTACCTGAACACTGATAGCGTCTGAGCCACAGCTTGGCATCTGGTGGCAATTACTGAGCAGAGGGCGGATGTGAGGCAAAATTAATTTACTGGAGAGAAAGGAGATATTATTTCGAAGGGATGGTATTGGATACCTGCTGTGACAGTGATAAGGACACCGAGTGCCCAGGAGACCTGGTGAAGCCACCCTTGGACTCTGGGGAAAAAGGCTCTGTCTCTGGCATCCCAGCGAAGGGAAAAACAAAAGATCAGGGCCACTTTGGCAGAGGAGGGACAGGCAGGAAGGGCTCCCCTGGAAGCAGGTGGAGCATGAGAAAGGGCGCAGAGGGCTGAGGGAGCATGGCCTGCTCCAAACTCCTCAGGGAGGTGGACCACGTAGGGGGAGTGCACGGAGTTCTTTGGAGCCAGAGAGTGGCCCTTCCCTGTCCTGTAAGACTCTTGTTGTCCGCCATGAATGCCTCCCTGGCTGGCACACCCTCCTGCGCACAGGCCCATCTTTTTCCGTTGCTCTGTTACAGTCCATATTTGTTCATGTGAACAACCACTCTCCAGAGAGCCTGGGCTGTGCTAAATTCACTTTTGTGTCTCCAGCAGCAGGAAGCCATCAGAGGTACTAAAGAGGGAAGCGTCACCAGGTTTATGTTTCAGGAAGATAACAACTAGAGAGCGGATTAGGAGAGCAGAGCCAAGGGAGTGGGGAGATGCACTGTCAGTGTCCTGAGGAGAAACATGAGCACAACTTACACAAGGGCAGTGGAGGTCCCAAAGGTGGCAGGGACCAGGCCTGCCTCCACCAAGGTGCTGGCTGTCCACTTTGTCAGTCTTTTGAGTCTGTCTCCTCCATGACTTGGCTCTCTTCTCAGGATGGTGGCAAGCTGGTTGCAGCAGTTCTGGCCCGTGTGCCCAGAAGCACTCAACAAGCATCCCCTCATACCTCATCAGCCTCGGTTGGATCACACATCCATTCCTGAACCAGTTTCTAGGGCCAGGAAATGCCATGCCCTGATTGGCTTGGGTTTCTTACCTCAGAGCCGCCATCAGGTCCAGCCCTGGAGCTAGAGGTTGGGTCTGTTTCCCCTTGGACCCTCTATATTGGGGAGCAGGACAGGGGAGTGAATAGCTGAGTGAAACTAGGGCATCCTTAGCAAGGAGGAAATGCCTGCTAGATATGCATCCATGTCTGCTACAGAAACCAGATGGACCCATTCATTCATGTATTGAACCTTGCACATGGTAAGCACCTACACACACCTGCACAGTGGTGGGGACATACTTTGTGGAAACAGTATACCATCATCCTGGGTGAATTTCAGTCCTCATGAAGGATCCCCCACTCATCCCTACCCAGACCCTTCACTCTCCATTCCTTGATTTTCTTTTTGGATCTTGTTTTTGACCAGCTGTCTCCAGGGTCAGACATACGGCCTCCTCTCTGACCATGCCTCAGCCCCTTCAACTCCCTTAGCCAGTGACTTCCACACTCCTCTCCTTGACCTCTCAGACGCTACACCCAGTGGTTAGCAACATGGACCACACTTCAGCTCTGCCTTTTGGGCCAAATATTTAATAAAGTCTCCTGTAAAACAGAGGTAGGAACCAACCTTGCAGGGCTGTTGCAAGGATTAAATAAGACCAGCATGAGAGATGCTTAGGACAGAGGACGTGCTCAATAAATATTAGCTCCATTCAAGACATCTGTCACCCAGCCACTTCTGTTTTCTTCCCATCAGCCTCTTTGCCATTTATTTCCTTCCTGTTCCCCCATAGGTCTCCTGGTCCATATGCTGCTGTATCGTATCTCCACTCCCTTACCCCTTATTCTTCATTAAACCGTCCTGGGAGATACTCAGCTTGGACCAACCTAACTTTCTTTATGCTAATGTCTAGCTTGCTAGAAAAAAAATCAACAGTGGGACAGATGCTTGCTACAGTAACTTCAGATCCTGTGGCCTCAGGGGGATCCAAATCCTCCTTGGCAATCCTTATG
Source organism: Cacajao melanocephalus (assembly GCA_963573385.1). Lineage (NCBI taxonomy): Eukaryota > Metazoa > Chordata > Mammalia > Primates > Pitheciidae > Cacajao > Cacajao melanocephalus. The sequence continues at coordinate 17,578 of CAUYLG010046520.1, read as the reverse complement.
CTTGGTCCAGGTCAGCTGTTTCTCCTGTTCTCCAAAGGAGCAATCTTTAACCTTCATCACTTTCCTTAAACTTCTTCCCCCATTACACTCCCCATTCCTTGCAGATAATTTGTCTCCTGATTCTCAGGAAATAACCCAAAAAATCATACTAGGACGTTCCAAATCCCCCCTGCCTAATCCACAGATCACACTGTTATCCCTCCTCATCGTCCTTCCTCCTGCAGAAAGGAGTTCCACTTTTGTGTTGGATCCAATCCCTCGTCATCTCAGAGACCTTGAATCTGCAGTTCTGTCTCTCTTATGTCTTCTACCCCACATAGTGCCTTCTTCCTGTCAGCATTTAGACAAGTCTCCATTATCTTTAAGTACACTCCGTTCCACACCTTTGGTACATTCCCACAGCCTCTCATCCTGTCCCATTCCATTTCATGAATCTTGCCTCTTCCCTAGCACTGACTAATTTGCTAAGAGTTGTATTCACTCATGATTGCCATTTCCTGGCTTTCTGCTCACTTTTCAACCTGTCACCCCTGATCTCTACTCCCAGCACTCCCTGCAAGGTTCTTTTCTAATAGATCCAAAGGAGTCCTTGTTTGGGAATGTCCTCTGTTACTTGACCTTTTAGAAGGATTTAATGCCGCTGACTGCTCCCTCCTTAAGCACGTTCTCCCCTTGGCTTCTATAATGTCAGAACTCAGAACTCCATAGCCACTCCGTAGTTTCTGTTGTCCAGCTCTTCAATACAGGTGTTCCTCAGGATTCTATCCAGGGCCCTCTTCTTATCGCTCCAGGTTACAATCTTGCTTGTAAACCTCAGAACAGTATATTCAGCAGCCTGCTGGTCATCTCCACTAGATGCCTCTCAGGTATGTTAGAATCAGCAATCTCAAACTGAACTCCAGCTCTTTTCCCAAACATTCCAACCTCTTGTCCTTCCTTGTCAGGGTGAGCAGCAATAGCATCTGCCCTGCAGCCTGAGCCGGAGAGTCCTGAAAGATATTGCTGACTCTTCCCTCTCTCACCGACTTTATATGCAGATCATCACCAATCCTGTAATGCTGGTGAGGTGAAAGGAACGTGGATTTTGGTTAAAATTCCGGTTCTAATTGTGGTTCACACAAACTACTTAACCTTTCTCAGCCTCAAGTTCCTCATCTGTTTAAAGGAAATAGTAATACCTAATTCAAGTGGTTGTCAGGATAAAGGAAAGCCTTTACTTGGTAGGTGATATGGTTTGGCTCTGTGTCCCCATCCAAATCTCACCTTGAATTATGTTAATCCCCACATGTCATGGGAAGGACTGTGGGAAGTAATTGAATCATGGCGGTGGGTTTTTCCCATGCTGTTCTCATGATAGTGAATACGTCTCACGAGATCTGATGGTTTTATAAATCAGAGTTCCCCTGCGCAAACTGTCTTGCCTTTCACCACATCAGACTTGCCTTTGCATCTCCTTTGCCTTTCACCATGATTACAAGGCCTCCCCAGCCATGTGGAACTGTGAGTCCGTTAAACCTCTTTTCTTTGTGAATTACCCAGTCTCAGGTATTTCTTTATTAGCAGTGTGAGAACAGACATAGAGTAGGCATTTAATAAGTATGAGTCCTCCATTCAGTAAACATGACTGGTCTTCTGTTCCACTCTTCTCTCTCCTCCACCGCATCACCACTTCTACTGACTTGCCTTGTTGTTGAATTGGTGTGTACATAGTTTCCTGACTTTGAGGATCCCCCTGCAATTAGATTTCCCACAGTTCCTTCATGACTAAGGACTACAGCTTCTGTCTGATCACTTGTTTTTTACCTGGTCGTGGGAGATACAGCATTGAGTGGGGTCTGGGAGGCAGATTCCAGATGTCACTGGCACATAGTTAGGTGTGTATGTATTTCCAAGTCTTATCTCTTAGCTGTCTCCAACACTTCATCCGCACTGCACCTCCGTAGGCCAGATCCTCATCGTCTCATTGGGCCACTGCAGCAGCTCCCTCTAAGGCCTTTCTCCCCGCCCGCTCTCACTTCAGCCCTTTTCTACCTGACCATCAGAGCTGGTCTTTCTGCCCTGAAACCTGCCATGGCTTCTCTTTTCTGGTGAAATGAAGTTCACACACTCCTATGTGTAGCCTGCCCTGCCAGCTCATCTCCCTTGCATGCCTGTGCCAGCCCAGTGGGTAAGTCCTCGCTCACCCAGTGCCCTCTTGGGAGCAAGAAGGTTGGGAGCAAGAAGGATGCTTAGATACTGGTTGAGAAGCTGAATACTGTACTTCCTAGGTCTAGTGGCTAGTAGGACAGGCATAAGACACTCAGCTAAGACCAGCTGTCCAGAAAACAGGGACCAAAGACACAAGAAACCCAGGAGGGCTTGGAATTCTGTAAGAAAGAATTGGCAGTCCTACAGTAAGGAGGAAAACATATTAGTCTTCTGTCAAAGCAATGTATGCTTATAAAGAATTGGGAAAACGCAAAAAAGGTAATCACCTGGAACCTCTCACCTAGTGATAGCCACTGTTGCCATTTAGGTATGTTCCTTCCAAGTCTTTTTTTTTTTTTTTTTTAGACAAGAGCATTGTTCTGTTGCCCAGGCTGAAGTGCAGTGGTGCAGTCTTGGCTCACTGTAACCTCCACCCGCCAGGTTCAAGCAATTCTCATGTCTCAGCCTCCCGAGTAGCTGAGACTACAGGCCCAGCTAATTTTTTGTATTTTAGTAGAGACGGGGTTTTACCATGTTGCCGAGGCTGGTCTCTGAGCTCAGGCAATCTACCGCCTTGGCCTCCCAGAGTGCTAGGATTACAGGCGTGAGCCACCACACCTGGCCTCAGTCTTTCTTCTAGGAAGTTTTTGAACTTTTTTACATAGTCTTCATAGTACACTGTATAATCAAGTGCACATCCTGCTTTATCTCATCTGTCCAATGTATTTTAGGATTTTAGTAAAAATTAGTATTTAGAATTTTAGTAAAAATTCTTCCTAAGCAACATAACAACTGCCTGCTATTCCATGTGCGACTATAGGATAGTTTGTTTAACCTTCTCCTATTGCTGGACTTTTTAGTCTTTCCAATAAATAACACTGGGGGGAACAGTTTTGCAAATAAAACTTTTCTTCCTACATTTCTGATAATTTTTCTAAACTATAAATCCATAACAAATCACTGAGTCAAAGGATATGAAAATGTCTAAGCAATGCAGACTCAAAATGGGCAGAATGAATATAGACCTGACCTCAGCTGCAAAGAGAGAGGTAAAGAGAAAAGGGTTGTAAGTAATAGATGCCTTTAAAATTATTTTTTACTTCACAAAGCAGAGGGCTGGGAAGATTCAGGTGGTTCTCTGTAGGGAAAACATGCCTTTGACTTGACGTTCCTGGCTTCGTGATGGTCAAGAAGGGCTTGTTTCTGCTTTTGTGTTTTCATCTGGGTCAGTTAGAGGACAAACCATTCCTATGAGCTCCTTTCCCACTAAGGAAGAGAAAAGTCATCCAGTATCTAATGATGCAGATCATTAGCTGTGTTCACAGCCTTGTAGTTAAAAAAGAATTTATAATAATGTATCCTCCTAATGTGCAGTTAATTTTAGTTAAAATTTCCCTGGTGCTTTAAAAACTCAGTGAATTAATAAACATAGTAATTGGCTTGCATTTGGAATATTAAAGCTGTCATAACCAGCTGGCTCTGGCAAGACATGCTGCACCTCCCTGAGCTCTGTTGGGAGTTCAGCACTCACCTGAGCACTGCTCTCTAGAATCCAGAAAGAAACCAAGGCCTTACCAGAGCTCCTGTTCTGGTCTTCCGTAACCGAAGAAAGCTAATGAGTGTCTCAAAGTTAACCTGTCCGGAGTCAAATTTCTGACTCATCAGTCCTTAAATTCAGTCTTTCTCTCAGCACCACCTGACTGGTGATTTGGATTCAAAAGCTTGATTTCTTTCTTTCTTTCCTTGCCACTGGCAACATCAAATCCACCAGCATATCCTGTTGATTCTACTTCTAAAATGTGTCTCCAGTTGTCCATTTCTCCCCCTCTAGTCCCAGCCCTTGGCCACTCCCTGACCCTGTAGTGGCTGCCTCCCGCAGGATGCTGCTCCTACTCTGTGGTCTGTGGTCTGCAGTCGGCACTGCAGCCAGAGGGATCTTGCCAAAATAGAATTCTGATTACCTCATCCACTCCTTCTTTTTCTCTTCTTCGCTGTTAACGTAAAGGCCAAAAATTCCATTGTGGCCAAGAAGGTCCTGCCCTGAGTCGCCCACCATGTCCCTGGATCTATCAGGGCCTAACTTCACCAGCCATCCTGCAGTTCTACAGCTCTTGCCCCAGGGCGTCTGCACTCACTGTGCTCTCTGCACAGGAGAACCGTCTCCACTGCCCACTCCTGATTCAGAGGAGCCTTCCTTTCTACCCGTTCTATCCATGTCAGGCTCTTTACTTTTATAGAATAATGGGGATTTTTTCTTGCTTCAGAGAACCTATTTTGATTTGAAGTTCTACACGTACATACATATTCATTGGTGTGAACATTTGATTGCCGTCAGTCTTGTCTGCTAGACAGTAAGACCCATGAAAGAGGCTGCTGTCACTGTTCTTTCCCTCTCCGCTAGCTCATGTCTAGCAGAAGGTAGGTGCTTAATAAATGATGCTAAGTGAACAAGTAGAGTCCTGGTGATAGTCATCATTGATGATGAGGTCCCTGTAAGGTGTGGGCTCTTCCCAGAGCAGGCAGGCCTAGGTTCTCCACAACACATCGACTTGAGGGAGTATGACTTTGCTTGATTTTATTTTTTCATTTCAGCTATTGGAGCGAATAGAACATGCTGCCTAAAACTGATTTTTCTCTTCTCTCTCTGTTCAGCTAAAGCTTGCTTTCACTCTGGACCATGAAACTGGATTGCCTCAAGGATGTCATATCTATGAGTACCGCGACAGCAACAAGTAAGCCACTTGGTGGGAAAGAGTGTCACTTCACGTGTGTGCAGCAGTGGTGCCTGTGGGCTTTCTGACACCTGTGGGCTTTCTGACGCTAGTGCCTGTGGGCTTTCTGACGTGTGTGCAGCAGTGGTGCTGTGGGTTTCCATTGCTAGGTGGTTTTCAGGAAGGGAATTACACCTTTTACTACTGCGCTAGAAAAGAGCTGTCACAGAAATAGTCCTCTTATAAGATCTCTTTGCCCCTGAGTATAGAAGTTGGAGTGCTTGTAGAGGAGCAGTTGTGGTGTGTTAGAAGCAGATTCTGAAGCAGACCTTCTGTGACTTTGGCTTTGTTGCAGTTGTCCAGTTGCTATCTGTCTATACTTAGGTTTAGGGGTTTTGTTGTAATGGTCTACCTTGTGAATTTTATATTAATAGTTGGGAGATTTCTGGGTGCTTACAGAGATTTAAATTGGTGGCCTTGTTGAAAAGGTGGCACCTGGCATAATTTCATAGCACCCCCTTTCCACATCACAGACTACCTCCTTTTGTTTTTTTTTTTCCCAAGACAGGGTCTTGCTCTGTCACCCAGGCTAGAGTGCATGGTAGAATCATGGCTCACTGCAGCCCGAAACTTCTGGGCTCAAGTGATACTCCCACCTCAGTTTCCTGAGTACCTGGGACTACAGGTGCATGCCACCACACCCAGCTAATTTTTTTTAATTTTTAGTAGAGACAAGATCTCCCTATGTTGCCCAGGCTGGTCTTGAACTCCTCAGCTCAAGCAATCATCCCACCTTGGCCTTCCAAAGTGCTGGGATTACAGGTGTGAGCCACTGCACCCAGCCACAAACTGCCTTCTTGACTGTGTATTTTTGTTTGTGAAACAGTGAAAGTGGTGGTGAGTGAGGCACAGGGAACGTGTCCTGATGATGACAGTGATGGTAATGATGGCAGACACCATTGAGCACCTCCTGAGTGTTGGGCACAGTACTGAGGACTTTACATTTGTTATGTCACTTCATCCTCATGACAGCCCCGGGTGTGTTCTTTTATTATTGTCATATTTGCAGAAGCTAAGTTCTAGGGAACTAAAGTAATTCACTCAAGGTAACTTGGCACAGCTGTGAGAACCAGAGTCAGCATTATGTTTGCTCTGAGGAAAGAGTAGATGGAAAACAGTTGACCCATATTGTTACTTAGAAACCCTAGTCAATGACAAGAGCAGTCCCAACCTGGACCTAAGGAGAATGTACTCTGGTCTCATTGTCTAAATATCTAGGCTGTTTAGAGAGTGGAAGGAAACAAACAGGTGTGCCAGTAAAACTGTATATTACCTTCCACAAGAGAAACCTGCGTCTGCCTCAAGACCTCTTGCACTGTTATGGGTAGAAGTAGGCTACCAGCTGGCCTCATTACCACATCTCCATTGAGAGTACCTTCAAGACATGATAACTCTTTGTAATTTATCTTTAGGAGAATTCCATAGTAAGCTATTGGGTACCCCTGATTAATCATAGAAAGGATTGACCAGACATCCTTTAACAATTCTGAGTGGACTGTCTGCTCTTTGGGAAAAGGCTGCAGAGTTTTTGTTCAATGGGAGAAGGGCACCAGCTCTCTGTCCTTGAAGTTTATGTCTTAGCTGTTCACATATCCAGTGGCAAAAACTTAGGTTGTCTTTGACTATGGGAAGAGAAAATAGCCTAGCTCTTTATATATATATATATATATATATATATATATATATAATATATATATATATATAACATATATATATATTACATGTATATACACACACACATATGTATACATGTATACACGTATACGTGTATATACATATATATAATAGAAACAATGTCTCATGATATTGCCTAGACTGGTCTTGAACTCCTGAGCTCAATCCATCCTCTTGCCTCAGCCTTCCAAAGTGCTGGGATTATAGGGGTGAGCCACCATACCTGGCCTAGCTGTGTGTCTTAGTCTATCCATAGCTCCTAGCATATTATCAGACCAAGCAATATAAGAAGATAACTTAGGGTTTATAAATATGAATAAGTTTTGGCCCCCAAAACCCTATAAAAGAAAGTATATGTGTAGGAAATCAGATAGGAGCCATGATCTAGAAAAGGATGGTGATCAAATACTTCAGTGACTGCTCTCTCTGGTTCTCTTTTACTTGTATTAGAGTCAGTCTTAGGGTTCATTCTCAATCTTAGACAACTTTCTTTACCTCTCTGAGCCTCTAGTTTCTTTCTTTTTCTTTCTCTTTTTCTTTTTGAGACAGAGTCTTGCTCTTGTCATACGGCCTAGAGTGCAGTTGTGTAATCTCAGCTTACTGCAACCTCTGCCTCCCGGGTTCAAATGATTCTCCTGCCTCAGCCTCCCAAATAGCTGGGATTACAGGTGCCTGCCGCCACACCTAGCTAATTTTTGTATTTTTTAGTAGAGTTTCACCATGTTGGCCAGGCTGGTCTTGAACTCCTGACGTAGGTGATCTGCCCACCTTGGCCCCCCGAAGTGCTGGGATTATAGGCGTGAGCCACCGCGTCTGGCCTGAGCCTCTAGTTTCTTAATCTGTTCAAAATAGTGGGATTAATAATGCCTCTCTGGCAGGGTTGCACAGGGCTCTCTAGGTGGGATGTCATGTTGAGGTATGTCATCACCAGCCTCATGTATAGAATGCCCATAGGAAGTGTTGGTTGCCTCTCCTTCCCAAAGAGAAAAACTGGCTCATGACTTCCATTTTCCCAGAAAGTCTGCAGCTAACAGTGGACTGATGAGGGAAGAGGCTGGTGTACCTGCCATTCACAACCTTCTGTTGTGTATGACACTATCAAAGGCAGACTCCTGCCAGGCGCAGTGGCTCATGCCTGTAATCCCAGCACTTTGGGAGGCCGAGGTGGGCAGATTACCTGAGGTCAGAAGTTCGAGACCAGCCTGGCTAATACGGAAAAACCCCATCTCTACTAAAAATACAAAAATTAGCTGGGCATGGTGGCAGGCACCTATGATCCCAGCTACTTGGGAGGCTGAGGCAGGAGAATCACTTGGGCCCAGGAGGCAGAGGTTGCAGTGAGCCTAGATCACACCATTGCACTCCAGCATGGGTGATAGAGTGAGATTCTATCTCAAACAAACAAACAAACAAAAAACAGAAGTATTAAAAAAGAAGAAGAAGTAGAAGAAAAGGCGGACTCCTCTCCTCACTCATGAGTAGTGAAGCATGGAGAACCCCAAAATCCTGACTATGGCTTCTCTTCTCCCCCAGACCCTTCCCTGTCTGTGTCTTCTATTTCCATTTAGGGTCATTTTCCCTACAATACCTGAATCCAAATATTGGTGTGATAGTGGCATTTAGGAAATGAAGATATTCAGCCAAGACCCTTGTCTCAGGCCAAGTAACGTGAAGACAACACCAGCAGAGAGAGGAGAAATTCTACAGATGAAAAGCTAGCTTGAATATTAGTTTGGTACAACTGATTATTGAAATTACCGCTTTTCCGCTTTGGGTATTCCCTGTGGTACAATTTGTAATCATTTTAGCATTCATCTCTGTTTGCCAAGCAAAAAAAGTTGTTCTGAATAAGTGCTGAGGCTGTTGGATGGTTCTCCCAAATAGTCTTTCCTTTCAAATGGAATGGCCCGGAAAATGGGAACTCCATTTTTATATTTTCTGGATTCTCTTAGCCCTTGGTTAACTGGATTCAATATCAAAAGCAGGTAAAGTTTTCTGCAACAGAGAAAAAGGAGGTAGACCTCGGATCCATGGGTGGTGACTGATAGCTTTGATCCTTGGCTCTATGTCATCCTGTTCTCCTTTCATGTAAAGGGGCTGTTGTCTGCCTCTGGGGTTCATCTCTGATGTGACTTGGACCTGACTTCTCTAAGGCTATAGGCACAGTCTCAGGTTAACATTCTTAAAGCTCTGAGGTCATTAGAAGAAAGCGAGAAGCTGTCCTACTGTGCCTTGGGTTCAACTAGTAAAGCTTTCCACCTTGAATTATTCTATCAGCCTCCCAAAAGCTGTTCCAATCTGCATCTAAGAGGTGTGAGGTCTCACCCGTGCCCTCTGGAAGATACCACCATTCACCATCCGTGGACCCAAGGGCCACCTTCTTTTTTTTTTTTTTTCTCTGCTGCAAAAAACTTTACCTGTTTGTAATACTAAATCCAGTTTAGTCACGGAGTGATCAAGAGTAATTGTCAAATTGAAGTTTGGAGGTCTCTTGATACAGGCAAGGAAGAAGGCCTTCAAGAGTGAATAAGTGATTTCTGAGAATTCAGTTACACATTTATGAAGCCCCTGCTCTGTACAGTGTGTTACGTGAGAGAAGCAAAGATACATTAGACCCAGTGCATGACCTCAGGGTTTGTGTAAGTAGCAAAGCACACTCCAGCACCCTGTGGGATGATGTGCACCTTGGCAGTAGTAGGAATTGAGTGCTGTGACAGCAATGATGAGGAAATGAATGCTTCTGACTTTGGAGTTACCGTGTGGTTGATGGTGACCTTCACAGACAAGGAGCTTTGTCCAGAAGACTCCTTTCTCTCCATCCCCACTGCTACCCTCCTTCTTACCGCCAGGACTGTGGAGCTGCTTTGCAAGCTATTCTTCCTGCTATTAGCTGGTTGGCCCCCGGGCTATCCTCTCTGCGCCCTGAGCAAGTGTGTGTGTCTCTTCCTTCTGGTTGCTTTTTAGACCTTATTTTTGTCTTTGGTGTTCTGTAGTTTTACTACATTATGTCTGAGTGGATTCATTTTTATTTATATTGCTTAGGACTCAATATAGTTCTCATTTAGAAATTTTTATCTATTATCTTTGATTCTCTTTGGTTCTCTCTAATCTCTCCTTCTGGAACTTGTTAGAAACCCACTGTCTTATTTCATCTTTCCTCTCTTTTCTGTTTCTGTATCTGTTAGTGCTACATTGTAGAAAACTTCCTCAAAAGTGTCTGTCACTTTATTCTCCTTTTAGCAGTTTACTATCTGCTGTTTAATAACCCTTCCCAATATTAATGTTTTAATTTAATTCTATTTATTTACTTATTTGTTTTTTGAGATGGAGTCTCACTCTGTCGCCCAGGCTGGAGTGCAGTGGCATGAGCTCAGCTCACTGCAACCTACTCCTCCTGGGTTCAAGTGATTCGCCTGCCTCGGCCTCCCGAGTAGCTGGGATTACAGGCATGTGCCACCACGCCCAGCTAATTTTTTTGTATTTTTTAGTAGAGACGGGGTTCCACCATGTTGGCCAGGCTGGTCTCAAACTCCTGACCTCAGGTGATCCACCCAACTCAGCCTCACAAAGTGCTGGGATTACAGGCATGAGCCACTGTGCCTGGCCTAGTGTTTGGTTTTTATATTTAATTTTCAGAGGTTCTGTTTGGTGCTTTTGAAAATCAGTCTATTATTAATTAATTAATTTTTTGGTCTCCTAGTCTTCCATTATAATTTCTATTCTTTTATCTCCCTAATTATTTTGATTGTATTTATTTTATAGCCTGTTTCCAGTTGTTTGAAGATTTTTAGTTCTAGTTCCAAGAATGCCAGTTCTCTTATTTCTTGTGTCTGTTGACTCACGCTTATGTGGTTCATTTTCTCTTGCAGTTTGTTTTTTATCGTAAGATCATTTAAAGCTGTGCACAGTGGCTCACGCTTGTAATCCCAGCACTTTGGGAGGCTGAAGGGAGCGGATCACCTGAGGTCAGGAGTTTGAGACCAGCCTGGCCAACATGGTGAAACCCCGTCTCTACTAAAAATACACAAATTAGCTGGGCGTGATGGCACACACCTGTAAGACCAGCTACCCAGTAGGCTGAGGCAGGAGAGTCACTTGAGCCTGGGAGGCAGAGGTTGCAGTGAGCCAGGATCAAGCTACTGCACTCTAGCCTGGGTGACAGAGCAAAACTCCATCTCAAAAACATTTTCTCAACTAGGGATTGTGTTTAGTGGGAGTTCCACATACTGTGGGTTGTGGATGTGTTACCACATCACATTTGCATATGTTCTGCCAAGACCTGGGGAGGTTCGTGGTCCTGCTAGTTTGGGTGTTAACTCCTTGGCTTAGGAGTCTCACCTCCTGGGTAGTCTGCATTCAGACTCCACACCCACATGCCTTGTGGGCTTGGCATCTCCATTTCTCAAAGGAGATGCCTCTGGTCTGTGCCATATACAGACATTCTTCTGCTCTGTCAGTAAGGTCTTTCTGGTTCTTTGTTCAAAGACCAACAGCCCCCAGGATCCTGGCTTTATGTGGGGATCTCAGTTCCAGTTCCATGCGCAGGTCTTCTGCCTCCTGCATGCATTCAAATCTTAGCTCCTATAACCGTATCAAACTCTGATACTCCCAGCCCCAGTTGCCATGGTAAAAATTACAGCCCCGACTGAATTTTTTTTTCACTTCATGAGTCTGGGAATTTCCCCATTATTCTTCTGTACTCAATAATATATTTACTTTTTTTTTTGTATATTTAATCTATCATTTCTGTATGTTTGTGTTGGGAAGGAGGTCCACATCAATTCAGTCTACCATCTTGTCAGAACCGGATATCTGAATAAACTTAAAAATGTTCACTCATTTAGCAAATGTATAGAGAGTACCTGCTGCATACCAGTATAGTTCTAGGCCCTGGGACCACAGAGCTGAATAAACGCCGATGCTGCCAACAGAAGCCCATGCACCAGTGGAAGGGACTGGGCACTCCTCAGCAGCAAGGCAGCCCTGCCTGCCTTACAGACCCATCCTGTCCTCCTGCCCTGGCACCCTACATGCTGTCTGTACCAGATTACCTCGAGCTCCCGCATACAACGTGTTCCTGTATGCTCATGCCATTTCCTGCTTCTACAGCATCCCTCTTTCCCAGAACCCCCTACCCACCCATCTAGGTAACCTCTGCTTCTCCTTCCACTCTCAGCTAGGTATTTCTCTGGGAAACCATTCCACACCCCTCACAGGCACCACCAAAGCTGGGTCCGGTGTGGCTTCCCCGTGGCCCTGTGCCATGCCCGTCTGCTCTATGTCAGCTCTTAGCACTGTGCCTTTCAGTCGTCGGTTTACTTGTTGACTTCCTCCACTGGGCTGATGCTTTTGAGGTAATTGTCTTGTTTTTTTCATTTCAGTACCCACAGTGCCTGGTCCACTACCTAGCAAATAATGCTTGATGAAGGGAAAGCAGGGGGCCTGATGTAGCCCTTTAGGAAGGGAGGGAACATGGCTACTGGGGAGTCAAACTTCTTTCCAACTTTGTCTTTTCATTTGCTATAGGATTATGATGATGAGCAGATTACACATGACATCAGGGAAACTGTCTCTGTGGATAGTTACGAATTCTGAAGAGCTAAGGTAGAGAAAAGAGAAGCTGTAAAAATGTGGCTTAACTCTTAAGTGTAGTAGTAATTACAGTCACTTATATCAGTTTCTTACCATTTTTTGCTGGATAGTGAAGCACAGTGATAACTATGAAGAGCATTAAACATGTCAGACAAACTTGGAAGCTGAATTTGATTGCAAGGCAATCTTGCATGACATCTAGACTTTATTATCCATGTACCATAATTACAATGGGAACTACCACCTTCTGAGTGCCCGCAGACATCAGGCAAGGGGCTTACCCAGGTTCTTTCTAATCTAAAACCATTCAAGAAGGATATTCATAATAAAAAGTAAAAGTAAAACCAGTGAGCGTCTGAGAGGTTTTATTATTTTCACAATTTTACAGAATAAAAAATAAAAACAGGCCAGGCGCAGTGGCTCATGCCTATAATCCCCAGCACTTTGGAAGGCAAGGCAGGTGGATCACGAGGTCAGGAGTTCGAGACCAGCCTGGCCAAAATAGTGAAACCTCATCTCTCCTAAAAATACAAAAAAATTAACTGAGCATGGTGGCACGTGTCTGTAATCCCAGCTACTTGGGAAGCTGAGGCAGGAGAATCACTTGAACCTGGGAGGCGGAGGTTGTGGTGAGCCAAGATCATGCCACTGCACTCTAGCCTGGGTAACAGAGTGAGACTCCATCTCAAAAAAAAAAGAAATAAAAACAAACCAAGACTGAAGAGTCTGAAGAGGCTCACCTGCCAGGGCCGCAGAGGCCAAGTGCAGAACCTGGCTGCTCTCCCAGTTGTGGCAAATTCCAAAGCCTGTGCTACGCCTTCATGGTACCTGCTTTTCTCTCCACATCAGGAAGCTGCAGGGAGTGTTGATTCCAGCCTTTTCTAAGCAGGCCTGCTTGGGAAGGCTGCCTGGGAAATTCTGGGATTTCCAATCCCCGTGAACCCCAGGTTAGGTGGGCAGCTTCTGACTTGTCATCAGAGTCCTGGGTTAAGCCAGTCACGCTGCACAGCAGGTCACCGTCCGCTTGGTGGTGTGTGATACGGCTGTGTCAGCTATAAAGATCTTGTAGTTTTGGGTGCAGTTGCCCTGAGTACCTTCCTGAGCGGCACTTGTGGTAGACCCTGGCAGACCCAGGCCCTAGCTTTGGGGTGCCTGCTCCCGTGTCCTGCTGGCAGTTGCACCTCACTTGGTCCAGGCAGTGAGGCCAGCAGTTGCTGGCAGATTGCTTGTCCCTGCGGACCTCTCAGAGTCTCCTTTACGCTCACAGCCAGGCCCTCCGCCTTACTCCAGTCTTACTCTTAGAACAGGTTAGTTTGCTGAACTACCAAGAAAAAATCTTTCACTTTTTCCTGCCTGGCTACCTGACTCATTTTGAGACCCTGAAACACACATCATTAAACTCACTAGCTGGCCTCTAGCTGTGTGAGAGAACTACACTGTGATTGATTTCCCTCCGCTGCTGCATTCATGAGCCTACCTTGAAGGACGATACTACCTGCAGCCTTCCAGAGGATAGGGCAGTTCTGGGCTGCACATCCCTTCCCCAGCCCACAGGTAGCTCAGACCACTGTCCTGTCTGGGTAAGGACACCTGGATTCTCTTCCGCAGCACCTGAGCACGTAGTCTGTTCTGCTTCCCAACATGCGGGGGCTTAGCCTGCCCGGCATATCCTGGGGTCTCAGAACACACTCTCTAGACACAATAGACCTAGAGAACCAACCCTGAAACCACACTGTGCTTCTCTCTCTGTTGTTTCGTGTTTATCATGGAGGATGTGGTGGGTTATTTCAGGTGCTCTGACAAGTGGACCCCAAGCAGGATTAATGTGCGAGAGACGTGTTGGGGGAAGGCCTTTGAAGGATGAGGGCAGAGAACAGGGGCAGGCCCGGGGCTTCCTTCACCTTACAGCAACCAGCCCTTGTAGACAGTGTGCTTCCCAGGGCTTTCCAGTGCTGGCATCATCACAGAGTGACTCAGGGGCTTCTTCCCAGGTCACTCCTGGTGAGTCTTTGAGCAGCTGAGCCACAACTTTGTACCAGGGCCTGTCCCTGCCCACACACCACTCAGAAGAGCATCCCCTTTGCCCCCTAGGTAGTGAGTGAGCCACTCCCCAAACTCCGTCTTTCTGCCTGTTTTCTCACACCCACTCTTGTCCCACTTGCGTCAGCTCAGATCTGCAAAGAAGCAGATGCTGAGATGGGATTCGTTGTCGAGAAGCCTGTGGAGGAAGATGCCTGTGAAGAATGAAAAGGGGAGAGAGCAGCAGAAGGCAGAGCCTTCAGACCACGACACAAGTCTGGCCCTTGTGAAGGAATCTGGGAAGGAAGGAGGGCTGGGAAGGGAGAGTCTCAGGCTATAGCCCAGGTTTTTTTGTTTAGTTTTGTTTTTTATTTGAGACAGGGTCTCATGTTGTCCAACCTGGTCTCAAACTCCTGGGCTTAGGTGGATCCTCCCACCTCAGCACCCCCACCAGCTAGGATGACGTGCCTGCACAAGGGCTCCCACCTGTAGCCCAGTTTTAAGGTTCACTGATGGGAAGTCCTCAAGCGAGAGCCAACGTTGCCTGCTGGAGGATCCTCACATCTTGCAGGACCTGGCCTGCATTAGCACCTGGGAGGCGAGCTCCAGGAAGTGTGGCTTCAGGGCAGATGCAGCGGTGGGTCAGAGCACTTGCAGTTGGGGACATTGCCAGGAGTAGATCTGAGTGATGCCTCTTCCTGGCTGCGGCACTTGAGAAGGGGACAGAGCAGGGTGTTCCTGGATCAAGTCCTGCGTCTAATTAGTTTCCCCCTCTGCTTGGTTCTTTGCCTTTTCCTTCATCCTGAATAAGCAGCAGAAATCTTTCCCAGCAGCCCTGACAACTTCAAACCAGCACCAACACTTCCCAGTACTTTGGAAATGACACTTTCTGTCTGCACCTTGGAACTGATGCCAGCTCCTCAGGCTAAGCAGCAGTGTTACCTAAGAGCCATTCATTGCAGAGGGCAAGAGCCTCCAGGCCTCCCAGACACTGCCAGGTTAGCTTAAGAAGGCCTTTCTTGTTCCTGACGAAGCCCTAGTTTAGGAGAAAGGGGAGCTGGAAATCAAGAGAGAGGAGGGGTTCGGGGGAAGTTGGAAGTGGCGCAGCCAGAGAGGTGCCAGGAGTGAGCTCATGGGAGCAAGCCTGCAGCTGTATTGTGCACGTGGGAGTCAGCCACTCAGTGCAGGTGTGAGCTCACTGTTCCACCACAGCCGTTAGTGTTTGGCATCAGCATGATGCAGGCACAACTCCTGTTTCCACTGCTGGATTTGGGTAGTGTTCAGTGAAGGGGGTGTCTCTCCACCGTCCACCCATGCAGAGGGATGGCTGTGGCTCTTTATGCTCTGTTCGCTTCTCACCTCACTCCATGCAGCAGGAATCATTAATTTTTGTCTGCTAATGTACAGTGCTTCATTTAACCTCAGTTTTGTCTACAGGAAGAGGAGAAGAGGGTATGAACACTCCCATTTTAAAGAGAGAGAAATGGATGCCCTGATAGGTGCCCTGTGCAAGGTCCAGCTGTACATAAGAGGACCATCCAGCAGGCTTCTCCCTGGATACTACCCGAGCTATCTGATGCAAGCAGGTGTGGGGCCCTAGAACAGCTACACAGAAGTGGCACTGAGTTGTCCATGGGTCCAGGAGCAGGGAGGGCAGCAAGGCCTGGGGCAGCACAGCTGCCTCCTGTATTGCTTCTGTCACCTCTGGAGTGACAGTCACCCAGTCTCCTACACATGGAATCTGAACAACAAGGGGCCAGGACAAGGAAGAGCTCTCTATCAGCTGTGTTGAGTCAGTGCCCGTTCCCCACCTGCTGGGAGAACCAGGGAGGGATAGAGTCTAAAGTCATGTTTTATGGCACCCAGTTACCTCGGCAGAGGTTTCCCATGCTGCTGAGCTGTGGTGTTCAGGACCCTTTGTAGAAATCACTAGACCCTCGGCTCTTGCTGGCTTTCTGAGGCCAGAACTGATCCAAGCGAGGAAATGTGGAAGCCACAAAAATCGGCAGATTGTGCTAGCCACAGACCAGTCGCATATGTCAGTGTACACACGCAAGAACACTGGTCCATGTCTCGGTGTGTCGTGTGACTCATGCATTCTGCGATTTTTTTTCTGTAGTGCGCACACTGGAAATTGTGTGCACTACAGAAAATTAGATTGTTATTGGAAATTAGATTTACAATAAGCTTACTTTGTAAACTTATTTCTGAATTATGACATGCATAGGGAAAAGTGTACAAATTATAAGCATCTAATTCAAGGAAACTATTAGAAAATGAACACATCCAAGTCAAGAAAGAGAACATGGCCAGGTACAGTGGCTCACACCTATAATCCCAGCACTTTGGGAGGTCAAGGCAGGAGGACTGCTTGGAGCTCAGGGGTCTGACACCAGCCAGGGCATTTTAATTACAATTAACAAAAAAAATTTTATTAAAAAAATAATAAATAGAACATTACAGCCTTCAGGAGCCTCCCATGTGCCCCTCTCTCCTCCCAAAAGGATAACACCATCGTAACTCCTAACACTATAGATTGGTTTTGTCTGGCTTTGAACTTCATATAAATGGAATTATTTACTATATTCTCTTTTGTGACCAGCTTTTCTCTTTCAGCATTATGTTTGTGAGAATTCATCTTTGCTGTTGCATCTATAGTCCATTCATCAGTTTATCCAATCTGCATTTGTTCAGTAAGCGTTTGTGTTGTTTCCATTTTGAAGTGATTATAAATAATTCTGCTTGTACATGTCTTTTGGTGCACATATGCATGTGATGCTTTTGAGTATGTAATAGGAGTGATATTGCTGAATCATATGTAATTCCACAAGCAGCGTATGAAAGAGAGCTTATCTATTTTTTGGCCATTCAGTAGAGTGTCTTTTCAAATTTCTTGCCTGTTTTTCTACTGGGTTTTCTGTTTTTCTTCTTGATTTATAGTTCTCCATATTCTGGATATCAGTTCTTTGTTGCTTATACATGTTGCAAATATCTTCCACTGTGTAGTTTGCTCTTTTACTGTCTCTGGTGTCATTTTAATGGACAGAAGTACTTCATTTTAATGGAGTTCAGAGTGTCGATCTTTTTATGGTTACATGCTTTTTGTATCCCATTTAAGAACTCTTTGTCTATATTCTAAAAGAATCTACTTAGAATTGATTTTTTTTATTTTTTTATTTTTATTTTTATTTTTATTTTTTTTGAAAGAAAGAAAAAGAGAGGAAAGAAAGTGAGAGTGAAAGAAAGAAAAAAAAGAATGTACGAGAGAAAGAAAGAGGAAGAGAAAGAGGGAGAGAGAACGGGATTCTTGTTCTATTGCCCAGGCTAGAATGCAG
>CAUYLG010046518.1:0-25997 GCA_963573385.1 Cacajao melanocephalus | reverse complement strand
TGTGGCTCCTCCGCCGGGAATCTCCTAGTCTGTGGGCAACAAAAATTCGTCTGAAAGTGCGGCGTCCACTCGCTTTCTGCGCTTTCACTGGGAGCTACAATCCTGAGCTGTTGTTAATCGGCCATCTTGGATCTCTCTCCTCATCTTGTTTTTGTTCACTTCAAAGTATTTCCAAATTTTCTTTTGTTACTGATTTCTAATTTCATTCCATTGTTGTCAGAAAACACATTTTGCATAATTTTAATCTTTTAAATGTATCGAGCCTTGTTTGTGGCATAACAGATCATCTGTCTTAGAGAATGTTTCATGTGAACTTGAGAAGAAAGCATATTTTGCTATCTTGAGGTGGAGTGTGCTATATATATTTGTTAGGTCTATTTGGCTTATTGGCTTATAGTGTTATTGAAGTCTAATATTTCTGATTTCTGATTTTTCTTTCTTTTTCTTTCTTTCTTTCTTTCTCGCTCTCTCTTTCTTTATTTCTCTCCCTCTCTTTCTTTCTTTCTTTCTTTCTTTCTTTCTTTCTTTCTCTCTTTCTCTCTTTCTCCCTCCTTCCTTCCTTCCTTCCTTCCTTCTTTCCTTCTTTTCTTCTTTCTTTGTCTGGCTCTGTGGCCCAGCCTGGAGTGCAATGGCACAATCTCAGCTCACTGCAACCTCCACCTCCCGGGTTCAAGCTATTCTTCTGCCTCAGCCTCCTGAGTAGCTGGGATTACAGGCATATGCCACCACGCCTGGCAAATTTTTGTATTTTTAGTAGAGAGGGGGTTTCACTGTCTTGGTCAGGCTGGTCTCACACTCCTGACCTTATGATCCTCCTGCCTCAGCCTCCCAAATTGCTGGGATTACAGGCATGAGCCACTGCACCCAGCTTATTTCTGATATTCTTTCTACTTGTCTATTTTTGAAAATTAGGTACTGAAATCTCCAACAATTATTGTTGAATCTTCTTTTTTTCCTTTAGTAGTCTCTCTCTCAATATTTGCTTCATGTATTTTGGGTCTTGACTTTTAGGTCATATACATTTATAACTGTTATACCTTGGTGGATTGACCCTTTCTTCATTAAATAAAGCTTTCTTTGTGTCTCAGAATAATAATTGTCTTAAGATCTTTTTTTTCTGATATTAGTATAGCTATCTGGCTCTCTTTAGGTTACGATTTGCATGAAATGTCTTTTCTGAACCGTTTACTTTCAACTTATGTGTGTCTTTGAATCTACAGTATTATAGGTTCTTTTCATTTTTGTGGTCTCTTGTAGACATCACATAGTTGAATCATATTTTAATATCTATTCTGCCAATCTCTGTCTCTAATTTGGACAGTTTAATCTATTTCTATTTAATGTAATTATAAAGAATCACTTGCTTTGGCCATTTTGCTATTCTTTCCTATATGTAATGTCTTGCAATTCATCTATTACAGCCTTCTTTTGTGTTAAACAGATCTTTTTTAATGTACAGTTTTAATTCTCTTGTTCTTCTTTTACTATGTATTTTTTAGTTATTTTCTTAGTAATTGTCTTGGAGATGATACTTAACATCTTAATTTATAATATTCTAGTTTGAATGAATGCTAACTAAGTTTTAATAATATAAAAAATCTTTGCTCCCATATAGTTCTATCTTCCGCTTTACACTTTTCATAAATCATGCCTCTGTTCATCGGGTGCCCATCAACATAGCTTTATAATTATTGTTTTATAAAACTGTCTTTTAAATTAGATATTTTTTAAAATTATAAGCAAAAAATAAATTAACATTGACTTTCATGTTTACCTATGCAGTTACTTTTACTAGTGTAGTTTCTTTTTTTGTATGAATTTGTGTTATCATCTAGTATACTTTCATTTTATCTGAAGAGCTCCATTTAGCATTTCTTGCAGGAAAGAGTTGGTAAAAACAAACAACACAGTGTTTGCTTGTCTGGGAAGGGCTTAATTTCTCCTTTATTTTTGAAGGATAGTTTTGTCAGATATGGAATTTTCTATTGATAGTTTGTTTTTTTTTTCTTTTCAGCATTTTGAGTACATCATTTTGTTGCCTTCTGGTCTCCATGGTTTCTGATGAGAAATCAGCCATCATCATTTAAAATATCTGTTTTAAGTGATAAGTTGTTTTATCTTGCTGCTTTCATAATATTGTCTTTGTTTATATCTTTCTACAATTTGATTATAATGTATCTTGTTGTAGATCTCTTTTAGTTTATTATGGTACGTGAATGTATAGATTATTGCTTTTTTTTTTTTTTTTTCAAATTCTGGAACTTTCTGACGATTATTTTTTGAATTATTTTTCCATCACTTTCTCTCTTTCCTCTCTTTCTAGGAATCCCATTATGCATATGTTAATACATTTGATAACATCACTTGGGTATTGTAGGCTCTTTTAATTTTTTAAATTCTTCTTTCTGTGTCTCAGATTGAATAATCTCAATTGACCCAAGGTATTGTCCATTGATACTTCTTTCTGCTCGAATTTGCTGTTGAGTCTCTCTAGTAAATTTTCAATTTTTGTTATCATAATTTTCAACTCCAGAATGTCAATGATTCCTTTTTATAATTTCTGTCTATTTATTGGCTATCTCTTTTTAATGATACATTTTTCTTGTGGCTCTTTTAGTTATTTTGGCATGATTTTCTTTAGCTCCTTGAACATATTTAAAACATGTGATTTAAAGTCATTATCTAGTAAGTCTAGTGTATGGGCTTCTTCAGAGACAATTTCTTTCTTTTTTGTGTGTGACAGTTTACTCTCACCCTATCTTTTTCTATGTATGAGCCATACTTTTTAAATCCTTTGCATGCCTCATATTTCTAACCCTTTTAGATTTGTTTCTGCTGCTTGTTGTAGTTGTTATTTTATGTTTATTTACTGAATTTTCTGAAATCATTTGGTGAGGTTTCTATTATTTGCCGTGAGGGGTGACTGAAATTTCTATTTGTTAGTTAAGTGGTTAGCTAGTAGTTGAATAGAGATTACCTTAAACATCTGGAAAAAAACATTTTTCATATTCTCCAGTCTTTGTAGATGGAGTATGTGTGTTTGTGTGTGTGTTGGGAAACACCTTCCACATTCAACTAGGTAGCTGACAATTCTGACTTAGACTTCGCTTCCTACATGCAGAGCTTAGTGGTCAGCCAGAGGTCGGTGCTTAGGGCTTTCTTGTTTTTTTTTTTTTTTTTTTTTTTCTTTTTTCCAGAGCATGCATACAAACCTGGGCATCTACCTGGACTTCTAGATTTTCAGGAATATGTCAGAATGTTTCAAATATTTATTTTCCCACATAGCTAATTTCCCAACCTTTCCTTTCAAGTTTTGGTTAGTCAATTGTTGGCCCCGACTATGATCTATAACTAAAAACCACGGTAACTAATACATCTGTCCATAAATTTTTTTTTTTAAATGAGTTAGGTGACATAAAGGAAATTCATTTAAGCTGTTCCTCAATACAGCTACAAGACAGGTCAGACAATCATAATTTTTTATAAATAAGATTGATTCTGTTACCTCTGGTACCAGTACCTGTACCACAAATGCAGGCTGTTTCTCTCAGGGCCACCATTGAGCTGGAGAGTTGGGAATGGGACCGTGGTAAGCTACAATGCCATAAATACTGCTATTCTAAGAGTCAGCTGCCTTTGCTTGAGATACTTTCACCCTGGTTGCTGAAGATTTTTACTTAGTTTTCATAGTTCCAAAAATGTTGTTTCTGGCATTTTTTTTTTTTACAGACTTTTCATCGCTTTTATGAAGGGATGGACTTATGGATGTTCTTACTCTATCATTTTCAGTGATATAACTCTTTCATAACTTTTTATGGCTTTTATTGCTTTTTTCATAATCTAACGGTGAAGTGTGGAGTGAAAATTTCAAGAAATTGTTTTCCTCTTGGGATAACTGTGCTTAAGAAAATCATTTCTACTTAAAGTATTTTTTAGAGAGGAACTTAAAAGTAGTGAACCAGATTTTTTTTTTACTCTATGGATAAAGATATGTAGAATTAAAAAGTAAAATTTGGCCATAAAAAATGGATATAATCCATATTAAACATTTTATACTACTTGATTTACAAATATAATAAAAATATAGAATAACTAGGCACTGTCCACCATTTTTCTCTTCTTATTCAAGTTATGACTTAAAAGTTAATAAAAAAATAAAGAACTCACTGTGAATTCACAATGTTCTTATATAAAAATCTTAAGTCATGCTATTTTGAATGTGACTCACAGACTCAGACATAAAGACTACAGTCAGAGTGGAAACAATATAAAAGGAATGTGTATTATAAAATAATAGGAAAAGAAAATAAGCTGTGATGCAATCAGACTGTTAAAAGCCATTTAGAAAACACATCTTTTCCAATACTCTCCCTCAATCCTTCACTCTAAAGTTTTTTCTTCTTCCCCCACACATCATACTGATTTGAAGACTGATTCCAGAGCACAGCCTGGTCTGGATGAGACTGTTGGTAGCTGTTTCCCAGGAATTACTAGATTCAACGTAGCATCTTCAGCTTAAACAATGTACTATAGAGGTATAATCGTATTTTCCAACACCATTTTTCATTGTAATAAATTAATATTTTTATCTACATGGGTTAAAAGTGCCTCTATGGATTACCCTGAGAATTCTTTTATATATGTCTATATAGGCAGAAGGATGTAGAGATTTAGATAGTTCATGTGAGGAATAAAACATTCATATAACGGACTCACAAATAAATTTTTGGAACCTAACTTATTTATAAAACGTGGAGCACCCACATATCAGACACCTTTTGTGTGCCACCACAGATTCTTATAAAGCCAGAGGAGCAACCAGTTTTGCTGTGACCTCAGCCAGTTTTGTGCAGGTATATTCTAACAACATTTTCCCTCATGCCGTCCATGAAGGCCTCTGCTGACATGGCTGCTGGAGTAGGGCAACCTTCTGCATGCTCACCCAAGTACAACTTGGAAGCACTCCAAAGAACAGAACTTTGATGGATGGTACACAAAAGCTCATGGATAGATGCCTCCTTCCTTCCTACCCTATAAAGTCCTAAATGTGCTTCATAAGGTTCTTCAAAAGGTCTCATGAGATTTACCAAACAGTTGCACCATAGCAACAGCCAACTCAAGAAGTTGTCTTTCTATTGGTTTTCCCTTCTTTCTTGTTTTACTCCCCCATTCTCTCCTTTATATTTCCTGGATCACATTTTCCAAGAAAGCACATCCACTTAGGACTTTGTTTCAGGTCCTAATTTCTGGAGAATCCAGTTTTAGGAACCCTGAGTTTAAAATCATCCACGAATAATATACTGAAGAATTATACTGGTATAAATTAGAGGTTTAGGATAAGATGCAAATTAAAAAATAAACAAAAACATAGGTACTACCCACATTTATTTAGCTCAACACATATGAACAAATGTATTGTAGCATACATATATATACACACAATCACCTGTTTATTTCATGTAAAAAGAAATTTTAATTCAAGAATATGGTCTTGCTGTATTTCTCAGGTCCAGTGCTTTTGATTGGACAATGGAAAGGAAATGTTCTCTATGGAAATTATAATATTATCTGTGAGATTTCATAAGCTGAGTTTTTTTTTTTAGCTTACAGGTGAGAACAAATGAATCTTCAACCCTGGAGGTGCAGAGTACACTAATAAGTGTATGGTGCTTCCTTTAAGTCTTTCCTCATGGGAAGATAAAGAGTCTTTGGTTATAAAATTCCAGAACAAGCTATCATAAAACAATTGTGAACACAATCCTACCATCACTAGGTCCAGAGCTGAAAGCTTTGCTTAATGTGTCAAGTACGAACATGATGTAGGCTCATTCTGATAGGCACTATCACATTTTATTCACACGGTGCCACATGTTCACACTGACTTATCTAAAATCCATGCACTTTAACGCTTTGGCCAGCTCTCCCTGAAGATCACACATGCTTCATTCATAGACTGAATGCTCCATATGCGTCTTAGAGGAGTCCAATGAAAGAACTAGCTAAACCGTCTCTCGTACAATGAAAGCTCTGTCACTCCATATCATCATTGGTCCTACTTTGGCTAAGCTTAGACACTTTGTTTTTTGCTGCTGGAGGAGAATCCTGAGAAAGCTATTGAGTGACAGCTACGGTAGCAGCAGATACCACTTGGCATCCTTAATTTGTCCAAATCATGCTTCAGTCTTGAATTTTAAACGTTGATTTCCTGTGGGGTGTTTTTTCCCTCCTTCTCTTGGTTTAATGCTCTCTGAATGACAAACAGCAGACTTAAAGTACAAAGCAAACATTATCAGAAAAGTTATGTGTCTCCAGTAATATAACCAGGGCTGGTTAAATATGAAGGTAAAATAAATGACTGTCTATATGCCTAAAGTCTTAAGAACTGAAAAAACTTCCAAATAGATTTCTTAGAACAGAATGGGCATCTGAATTTTCACCAGGACTTATGTGTTTATCAATGAATTTAGAGTCAGAAAACATACTATTTTAGTACTAGCAATGACACTTGCTTATTGTGTCACTCTGATAAATGACACAATCTTTTACCCTTATTTTCACCATTAATAAAATATAGAAAATAACACCTGCATAACTACTTCACAAAGTCATTGCAATGAGCAAATTAGAAAATAATGGCAAAAGGGTATTGTAGACTATAAAATATATACAAAGATTATGAGTTACTCTTATTACCATTAGTAATTTCTCATCATTACTAACAGCATACATTTATATAATACCAATAATTTACCTCTATGTAAATTTGAAGGATCTTAAAGTATATTTCAATACGATAGGCCCCAGAATTTCTGAAGCAAGTTGGTAGATATGAGTGTGCTAAATAAGAGTGGAAAAGATCCCAAAAGAATAGTGTGAAGTTCTGAAGATAACTTTACCAGTTATTTAACAAAGCTAAGATTCAGTTTTGATAAAAATCTTGCCTATCCCTCCTCAATCTGTGGGAATAACTGGCAGCATGCTAAGTGGGCTGACAAGCACATTGCTATCAAAAGGCAATGCATCTATACCAGTAGAAGGAGGCCATCTATCCAGAGCCATTCAGGTCCTACCCTCAGAGACCTGAGGAGACAAATAGAGGCAGCTATGATTTTTGCACCTCATTCGTCTGTGGAGGAAAGTTAATTTCCTTTCCTTGTAAAGCAAACCTGGGCTGTATCTGAGCACTTATGCATCTTGAAGGAATTTTGTTCACTATAGTCTTGAAGGATGGTGGAGCTGATGATCTTAGATAAATACAGAGACTTCCTTTATCTATCTACTCTGGTGAAATGACTTTATTGGTTCTCAGAACCTGCATAGCACTTTGTACGTCTCTTGTAATTCATCACATTCTGATGTCATTATTTTATTCAGTTTTCCATCTCTTTCACACCATTTAAATTTCAAACATTTTGTGGCCAGAAACAATGTCCTACTCATATCTATGTTGTCTATAGGCAATAGTGCAGTGCCTTGAGAGAGCTGATGATTATGAAGGAAAATAAAGAATGAATGAAAAATACAGACAAAATTATTGGTGTAAATGATTCTGATATGATAATACCTTTCTGCTAAGAAATTGAGGCCATATGCATTAGTGATTTGAATAAAAATTTGAAAATTGGATTCTACCTTGTAGTCAAGCCAGCCTGTCAATTGCTTTTATAAAATTATTTCCTTTCTATAATTTCAGAATAAAAATATTGACTCAGACTTGATTCCAAACATGAATAAGTCTAATAGAAGGCCATGTATAAATCAGGAAAACCCTAGACTTCCTATTTGCTAATTAAAAGATATTTTAAAGGGATAAAATGAAATTTTTATGTCAAAATAGAAAAAAATGATATGGAATTTCCAACACATAAAAGATGAACATACCTTAAGGCTTTTCCTACAAAGAAAGGACACTACTTCAATAGTGCAGGGTTTGTTTGTTTGTTTTTTCCGTATATTTCCCTGCAGATGAAAGGACAGTGGATAAGATAAAGGGAAGAAGAAAAAGTCTAATAGTAAAAATGTGGTATTTCCACTTGAGAAAGGAAATCTGAAGTGAAACCATTAGTCTACAGATGAAATTTCTATGAGAAAGCTATTTTGCAGAAATGGAGAGGCCTCATGCTGTGTTCAGCACAATGGTACTACTAGCTGGGGAGCCTGTGGATGAATGCGAAGTACACAATAGCCTGCTGTGTAATTAAAGAGGATGTTAGAAAGATTGAGAAACCCCATACTGTGTCCACGAAGAAACAGATACTTTTAGGGAGATGTGATAGAGTTATACAACTAGTCACCAGGTTTTCAAAATAAATTAAAGGGTACCTGTTAATCTTTAGAGGTTGATGACACTTATTTTTCTTTTCAGACTAAAAGTGCTGATTGATCGATTGCTGCTTGATCTGTTTTTGATATTACTTTGTTTTCTTTTTTCTTTCCAAAAGCCATATAAGTTTGGGAAGAATAACAATTTTTGAAGGAATAGCTATGGTTATGGTTTTGAAGAATAAAGTATCTTTAAAATAATAATTCAGTCAAAAGCATGTCATTACATTTTTTTTAAAATTTTTATTGTATTTTAGGTTTTGGGGTACATGTGAAGAACATGCAAGATTGTTGCATAGGTACACACGTGGCAGTGTGATTTGCTGCTTTCCTCTCCTTCACCTATATCTGGCATTTCTTCCCATGCCATCCCTCCCCAACTCCCCACCTCCCACTGTCCCTCCCCTATTTCCCCACCAACAGACCCCAGTGTGTAGTGCTCCCCTCCCTATGTCCATGTAAAAGCAAAATAATATGCCAAAAGGAAAGTGTGAGGCATTAATCCAAGCTGTGACCCACATTAAAAAATCAGTGTCCTTTGGTTGAGTTTCTTTTCTTTTTTTTTTAGATGGAGGTCTCACTCTGTTGCCAGGCTGGAATACAGTGGCGCAATCTCAGCTCACTGCAACCTCCGCCTCCCAGGCTCAAGTGATTCTCCTGCCTCAGCCTCCCAAGTAGCTGGGACTACAGGCATGCGCCACCACACCCAGCTAATTTTTGTATTTTTAGTAGAGACGGGGTTTCACCATGTTGGCCAGAATGGTCTTGATCTCCTGACCTCACGATCCGCCCACCTTGGCCTCCCAAAATGCTGAGATTACAGGCTTGAGCCACCATGCCTAGCCTGATTTTTTTTTCTTCTCTTCTCTATTAAGGACAATGGAATTAATTTTATGAGCTTCCTATAGGTGCTGAAGAGAAGAAAGTGTAGGCCATGTTAAGGTTTCCAGTGAATTTTAAAAGTTACTGAAAATGGGGTTTCTTTCCATCTTCATATTTTTATTTAGGACTGTGCTTTTAAACCTTCATCGTGCATGAAACTTATCTGGCTAGCTTTTTAAAAATTAGTTGTTCACCTTCCATGCATTCCCCCAACCCTGAGTTTCTAATTCAGTTGCTCTGAGTGGTACCAAAGAATCCTATTTTCAAACCCCTCTCCCTTACACCTGCTACCACCAGTTGATTCTGACATACAACCCAGTTTGAGACCCACTTCTTAAGAGCCTGAGTTTTGTAAGCATTCAATGTATGCCAATCAGTTGATTTCTCTTGCATAACTAACTTGAAGAAAATGGGTTTATTTCTCTGATTCACCAAAACTTATTTCCTAAAGTATAAGAGTAAATAGGTATGAATGGAATTCTCCTTTTTTAACTAGTAAACCAGAATTGCCAAAAGAATAAGTCTTTGAATAGCAAAAACCCTATTGAAGGAAACCTGGAATACAGAATCAGAGAGTACCATAAAGACCAAAAATATAAGGAAAATATAATGATAAGAAGGTCATATGTAAATAGCAGGCTCAAATGGCCAGAGACTGAATCAGGGTTGTAGGGAAGAGGATATCAAGTCAAGTAGAGAACATCAGTGAAAGACCAGGATATGAACAAAGAAGAGGTCCAGGGAAATTCCTAAATGACCTTGGGCTTCCCTAGTCCCTTTTAATGGTTCATAAGCAGAAAGGAGTTGTGCATTTGGGTTTCCTTAAAACACACAAGATGTTAAGTTGCTTGTGATTTTGCTTTTTGCTCATATCCTTGGTACTGTGCTTGGTATGAGTTGCCATTCAATAAGTGTTTACTGAATGAATTAATCAATATAATGAAGAATAATTTTCAATGACTAGTAACTTAACTGTCTCATCTCTATTTCACAATATTTCATACTTAAAATTTTAGTTAACGACTTGTCTCAATTTTCTCTAAAATGCTGAACTTAACTTCCAGGACTGGTAGAATTTAACCAGTGGTTCTTAAATTTGCCTATGCATTTAAATTACCTAAAAACTTTGAAACACATATTGGTGTTTGAGACTTTTGCCTATGCATTTAAATTACCTAAAAGCTTTGAAACATATTGGTGTTTGAAAGTAACCTCCATATATTCTACATTGGTTTGAGTGGAGCCCAGGGATTGGAATATTCATAAACCAAACCAAAACCAACCAACAATAACAAAAATAACAACAAAACCCTACTCTCTAGGTAAATATAATGTGCACCAGAGAATTGAATTTTCATGGGTGTTCTTAAAATTCATCACTGACGTTTTTGCTGCTTGGTTTCATATCACTTTAAACCAAGCTAGATTGTTTCAAGAATTCTTATAGTTCTATTTTCTAACTATATTGGTGATGGATAAGAAAACAACTTAATGATTTGGGAGAAATAATAGCTACAATTTACACTGCTAAGAAATGTCAGGAGTATCAGTATATGCCCAAAGATGTGTTTACTTTGTTTTAACAATTTAGCCTTTCTGACACACTCACCCTTTAACTCTACCTACATCCTTGTTAGTGTCAATTACTTTGGGAACTTTCTTATTTATTCCTGTTTCACTCATGATATAAGCCCACCTTCTCCCAATGTAAACTGCTGGTTTAGTGACAAAAAAAACTGAATTTTCTACTTCGATACCTGTGTCTGCTAGCATTTGGAGTTGGTGATACTGAGGTTCCAATGTTGATACTTCCTGGTGGCTTTTGCCTATGACTGAATCTTAGCAGCTCATGTTGTCTGCAGTAGGAATCCTCCATTCCAATGCCAGTCAATTATGACTGCAGATCCATAGCTAGTAACCCCACCTCCCACCCCACCCTCACATACCAAGAGATGATTAGAATACCACAAGAAAGAGATGAACTAGGGCAGTGTAAATAAAAAAAAAAGGCAGCATAAACTTACCTAGCCAGAAAGATCATCATGATCATGAAAACCGCATTGAATGATGAATAATTATTAACTACTAAGCTCAATGAAAAGCCTTAAAATTCAATCTAGAGTCAAGTCTACTGATATACATTAATAAAATACAAACCAAACACAAATCTACATTCAGCTTTTAGAAACATTTTCTGTGTAGACACTTTTCTTATGCCCCCAGAGTCTACAGAAAATAAACATCCACTGTAAATGTTTACTTCTGTGATTAAAAACAGAAGACATATGTAAATGGCACTGACACCTGCCTTGGGAAGTTGTGAAAGATGGGAGAAGATGGCATTTCTCTATGACCCACAGTCTGGTACTCCTGTCAACTGTAGTTAGGACAAAATGGATTTTTTCTTTGTTTTTTTCCTCTCTTTTTTTCTTTTCTTATGGTTTACTTGTGATGAGTTGTGTACTCCTTGATAAACCTTTTTTTTTTTTAATTGAGGCAAAAGGTGCCCTGCTCTTTTCAATACGTCATATTGACTTGCGGAAATGCATGCATAGTGCATTTAGTATATCTAAAAGATTGTTGCTATCATCAAATCTGTTACTTTCCTTACCATTTATGGTAGGCAGTTAATTCATCTATAGAAAATAGACTTTGTATTAACTTCTGTGGGAGCCTGTGTTTCCTGTATGAGCCTTTCACCATTTAGTTATCTTTTGCAAAAAGCAAAAGGTAACAGATATTTTCCTGTAACTGCTCAGGTATTTGTCAAATCACAGAGAACGTGGGATGAATGGAAACTTGCAATCTTGCACTTAGGTCCAAATTTGGGTATGTTTAAGCTCTAGGAGACATTGTTGCAAAAAAGGATAAAGGCTGGATAACTGTAGGCATCAAAAGAAATGGAAAGCAAGTTGGAGAATCAAGATGCACTAGACCAATAAGTGGTCACATTTTTAAAGATTCATGTATGAGATAAAAAATGTTCTGCTTAACAGCAGTGGTGTTATTCTTGCCATGAGAGTGTCACCAACTTCTTATGACCCTGCCTCAGGCAGGGACAGAAAGATGGCTCATAAAAGGACAATGCATGAAAGCTAGAGGGGTTGAAAAGAATTAGTTCTCAGAAAAGTGGATTTCCATGCCTTTTCCATGCTTTTGTAGGTATACATGTAAAGTTTTATTAAAGAAACCCAGATTTTGTCCCCGCTATTTATTAATATTGTAGGGGCAAATGAAATCCATAAAATGAGTAAATTTCCAAGATGTATTTTTAACACAATAACATTCAGGTGAATCATGAGTAATCTTTTTTAATTAATTCATGCCCCTTTTTAAAATAAGAATTGGCAACTCATTGCCACTGATTTGGAAAAGATTTAACATTTAAGTTAAGCGGTACTTCAACCCATATTTCTAGCTTGTAGAATGCCAACCATCTCAGTGATATAACAAACTGCGGCAACATTGCATGCATTTAACCAAGCATAAATGAAAATAATACTCCACAGTGTCCAAGCTCAAATACCCACCTATGGTTTGTAATTATAGTTTTGAGCACCAAATTTTTATTTAATTCTCCTTTTATTAAAAGGCTTGTTTTACTCGATTTCACTGTAGTATGATCACTATATACCAAAACATAATAAAGACATGAAAACAGACTTTTATAGCTTAAAGTCTCTAGCCAATCCTTATTTTAATGCAGCAATTCTCAGCATATTCTGTAATATGAAACATTAAACCTGGCATTTCGTTGGAGCTATAAAATTTTAAAACTCCCCTATAAACAGTTATTTACGAAAAGTAAGTGACATCTGAAATTCTTTCTCAATGAGAGTTTTGGAAGGCCTTGAGTCTCTCTTCTTCTCTCTCAGTTCCAGTTTTTTTATTTTTTTAATCAACTCTCCCTCCCACTTACTCTCAAATCTTTATGCTCACACTTGCTGCTTTCTCTTCATACCACATGCCAGGGTTATGACAGTGCTAGCCAGGCCACAGGCTTAGCAGGCTAAGCTGTGTGCAAAGGCAGCATCATGTTTGATTCATGTCAATTCCCCATGCCCTAGCACAGTGCCTGAAATGTAGAAGGAATTCAACTTGAGAAAGAACCTAAAATGTATTGTTTTGAATTTCTCAATTCAAAAAAATTTTTTTGGAAGAAATTTTTATTGTGCTCCAGAATAACAATTTCCAATGTGGATTTTAAAATCAAATCAGATTATGCTTCATGACACTTTACTGTAGTTTATGTATTCAGATAGATCAATTTGAAGGAATTACATGAAAGAGTAAGTAAAAAAAATGAGCGTGTTGTAGTTCTATGCTAGCATATTTGATTTCACAATATTATCTATCAAAATATATACCTTATACAAATAAAAGTAAAATGACTAGGCAATACATTCAAATGTATGTTATTTCCTATTAGGTACTAATGGACCAACTTTTTTTTTTCCCCTGAGGGAAGGACTCTGATGTCCTACTGACGTCAAACTCATTAAATCTCATCCATGTAGAATTTAAAATATTTCAGAAACTCTGCTCATTCATTGTGAAACCTACCTTTTACTCAATTGTCAGTAATTTTTTTTAGCTTACTCTATAATAATGATAGTTAACCCTATGTTAACATTTCATGGGCCACAGATATGTTCTGGATAAAAGTCACTAAAGTGATCTGCAGGTATTTAAGCATGATCTGCTCTTAAGGCTCTGTCTTCTGCCCTGATATTATCTAACAATGCTAAATATTGATGTTGTATCCCAGGTATTTATAAAGGAAAAAAATAAATTTACTACTCTTAAGACTCACATTTACTAGATAAGAAAACTCAAAAGTAAATTTAAATTGAATATCTAATTAAATAGTATCTTACTTTGTCTCAGCTAGAGAGTAACCAGTATATACAAAGTGTTTCAAAAATTTACTAAGCACTCTTTATTGCATTATCCCATGTGATTCTTACAATAGCTGCCTGAAGTAAAAAGGACAGAGCTCTTTTTTGTAGATTGGTGAGTGATAGAATCAGGATTTACATACAGGTCTACAGGCTCTATACCTGGTATTCTGAGTACAGGTAGAAAAATTACCTGTTAAAGGAAGAGTCTGCTAGGCTACCCTGCATATCTCACTAGAGTCTCCCAGCCTAATTTGAGACCTCTCTCATTTCTTCCTTTGGATGTTATCTCTGGTAGGCTAGCATTACCTGATAGAGACTTAGGGGTAAAAACTTCAACATGTTGCAAGGCACTGAGTTCTGCTTGTTTGAAGACTGTCTCCCATAATTGAGTGCGTCCTTTCTCCATTGGCAGAGGAATAATTTGCAAACTCTTTAAGGTACCTTCCGTGTGTTAAAGGTTTGGATGTGAATTGAGAGTAGCCTTTGCTCTCAAAGTTTAGGGATTAAACACAGAAATAAAAGCTGCTCTTCTCTAGTATTCTTGTGAACACTTAGCTCTAGCACTGCTTCTGTTTTTCCATCTAGGGTTATCAGTCATCTATGTACCTGCCTTAGTGTGAGTGTTTTAATGATAATCATAAAAACAAAGGTGTATGGAGTGCCTAACATGTGTCACCAGCACAGTGGCATTTTTGCATTCATTATCTCATGAGTCCTTAGAACAAATAAGGTTGATATTTTTAAATACCCATATATAGATAAAGAATGTAAGTGTCAATTAAGTAGCCCAAGTTCACTGAGTTACTAAGTAGCACAGCTGGGGTTCAAATCTAGCTGTTTTTGGCCACAAGACTCTATTATTTTCATTTTGCCTTTGCATTTAACATATTCTGAAGTTAATTTTGCAGTTATTCTATTGATCCCAAATTCTTCGGACCAAATGTTGCTGCTATCAGTTTTGCTTAGTTTGGAATCTATAACTCTATTTTCCTAAATGATACCAAATAATGTTTGTTTAATTAAATGATCTTTGAAAGACTCACACAGGCAAGAAGAATTGGGATGAATTAGGGCAAGACAAGATATTTAAAATTGTTGGTGTTTTGCAGTCATTGTACAGCAGAGGGAAGGGGGATAAAAATACAAGAAAAAATACGATTAAATTTCCCTGGTTGATGAACACTCCGTTTTAAATGTTGATGCTCAGATGTAAATAACATGAATAACATCGTTACCTGAAGAGCATCCATGGTGAATGGAAGATGGGAGCTCTGTTTTGCAAGAGTTCTGAAGCCCCCCATCCAGATTATTTGACAAACTGCACTCTGCAAGTAGCTAGTTGTCTGCAAGAATTTCCCAATGAAAAACTGCATCAATCAAAGCAAGCTTCCTGAGCCCCAAGTGCTGAAGATATCACAATCATTAAACAGTTATGCAAATATAAAAGCAGTATCTCACCTCATTAGTACTAAATATGTTGTTTATTCTTTCCCCAAGTAAAATGTTTAGAAGCCTGCATAATAAGGGTCTCGTTGACGGAGGTGTGGAATTATGAAGCTGCTAAATCCAGCACGAAGACAGAGTGATAAAATAGATTGGATTTTGCAATAGCTGCGCTTAGAGCAAACTTGGGTGGCTGGATTCCACATTAGCACATTGTTTTGACATTCATGCACTCAGAATTTGATTTCATGGACTAGGGGGAGGTGGTTATGACATGTGGGTGGAGAAAAGAGTGTGCAGGCTGAAGTCAAAAGCTACAGGCTATGGGCAGAGAAGAAAACTGGATGAGTTCTTAAAGCGATATCCTATTTTCTAATAAGGGTACTTGCAAGACAAACACCATGCAAATGGTCTAGAGGCATAATTAAAGCTGATGGTCAGTGAAGGAACCAAATTAAACTTGCAAATGTTTACCCGTCTGGAGTAGTCTTTGTACAAATGTGTGATAAAGATAAATGTCTGTCCTTTGAACTCTGTCCTCCAGTGCACACCAACATCTAGAGGGCAGCTTCAGGTTTGTAGTGAAATGTGCTATTGGCTACTAGTGAGTGATTCTTAATATGTCAATGTGCTGGGAATTTATTTTGCATCAGTTCATGAGTCTTTTGTGTCTTAGTTGGAATTGCCATTTTGCCATATATTTCATACAATTAGCTACCTTAGTTCATAATGCTGATCCCAGGTTGGAACTGCTAGTCCAACCTTACCATGGGAATGTCGATAAGAAAAAGAGCATAACAATTATTAGACTGTAGGCTCCTTGAGTGCAGCAGCCTTGACTGATTCTTCCCTGAACTGGCATAAGGAATAGCACCTAGCCTGTACTCTATAAATAAGTGCTAAGTGTCTGAAACAAAGGGGGTATTTTTCAGTTATTCTGCATGTCCGCTAATCTCCTTCAAGATGCCGACTGGAATTATGGCCATTGTCTGAGATTTTTTAGGAGGTTGTGTGAAAGCAAGCAAGTGTGGGAAGCACTTGTTCTGCTCAGCCAGGTTTCACCTTGTGACCTCTATCCCAGATTCTTTTTTAAAATTATTATTATTATACTTTAAGACCTGGGGTACATGTACAGAATGTGCAGGTTTGCTACATAGTTAAACACATGCCACGGTGGTTTGCTGCATCCATCACCCCATCATCTACATTAGATATTTCTCATAATGCTATCCCACCCTTATCCCCTAACCCCTGAAAGGTCCCGGTGTGTGATGGTCCCCTCCCTGTGTCCATGTGTTCTCATTGTGCAACTCCCACTTATGAGTGAGAACATGCAGTGTTTGGTTTCCTGTTCTTGTGTTAGTTTGCTGAGAATGATGGTTTCCAGGTTCATCCATGTCCTTGCAAAGGACATGAACTCATCCTTTTTTATGGCTGCATAGTATTCCATGGTATATGTGTGCCACATTTTCTTTTTATTATTATATTTTAAGTTCTGGGGTACATGTGCAGGTCTAGCAGGATTGTTACATAGGTATACACATGCCATGGTAGTCTGCTGCCTCCATCCCCCTGTCACCTACATTAGGTATTTCTCCTAATGTTATCCCTCCCCAATCTCCCCACCCCCTGCTATCCCTCCCCTAGCCCCCCACCCTTCAACAGACTCGTGTGTGATATTCTCCTCCTGGTGTCCATGTGTTCTTGTTTTTCAACATCCACTTATGAGTGAGAACATGTGGGGTTTGGTTCCCTGTTCTTGTGTCAGTTTTCTAAGAATGACGGTTTCCAGCTTTATCCATGTCCCTGCAAAGGACATTATCTCAATCCTTTTTATGGCTGCATAGTATTCCATGGTGTATATGTGCCACATTTTCTTTATCCAGTCTATCATTGATGGGCATTTGGTTTGGTTCCAAGTCTTTGCTATTGTAATAAACAGTGCTGCAATGAACATAGGTATGCATGTGTCTCTATAATAGAACGATATATAATCCTTTGGGTATATACCCAGTAAAGGGATGGCTGGGTCAAATGGTATTTCTATATCTAGATCCTTGAGGAATTGCCACACTGTATTCCACAATGGTTGAACTAATTTACACTCTCACCAACAGTGTAAAGGTATTCCTATGTCTCCATATTCTCTCCAGCATCCATTGTCTCCAGATTTTTAAATGGCCACATTTTCTTTATCCAATCTATCATTGATGGGCATTTGGGTTGGTTCCAAGTCTTTGCTATTGTAAACAGTACTGCAGTAAACATACATGTGCATATGTCTTTATAGTAGAATGATTTATAATCGTTTAGGTATATACCCAGTAATGGGTTTGCTGGGTCAAATGGTATTTCTAGTTCTAGATCCTTGAGGAATTGCCACACTGTCTCCCACCAACAGTGTAAAAGCATTCCTATTTCTCCACATCCTCTCCAGCATCTGTTGTCTCCTGACTTTTTAATGATCGCCATTCTAACTAGCATGAGATGGTATCTCATTGCGGTTTTGAAAAGAAAAAGAAAGAAATGGTAGCTGCAATAACATTGATGATGTATGTTTCAAAATATAATTTTCATCTTTAAGTTATTGCTAAGTTTTACTGAGGGTCACCGCTTCTTATTCTGTGGCTCTTTAGAGATCACTAAGGAGATGATTGAGGAAAAATTTGTGTTCATGGACTATTGGATTTTGGAAGTTTTTCTAATGGAAGATTCCCTTCGACTGGGTGCTAACCTTCTAGTCACTAGGGCAGCTGATCCTCTATGTGTCTGAATACCTTTGATGTGCACTAGAGAACATGAGTACAAGGGCCTTAACAAACATCTGGACAAGTGCATCAGTAAACCTGTTATAGTAAGAAGTAGATCAGAAACAAAAAGGAAAATGAGGTTGAAAAAAGCTGAACTTCCTTTTCTTTGGACGGTTAAGAAGGTAACGTTATACTCAGGGAAAGGGTTTGAAATGAGACAAAATTATGTTCAAATTTTGGTCTACCACTTAATTGTTGTGTAAAAAGTTTCATTAACCAAACTGAGCTTCAGTTTCTGCCACTTTAAAATGTCAAACCTTATATTAGTCATCAGGTTGTTACAAGAATTCAATGAACATCAAAGTACTTAGCAAAATAACAATGATTTCCATAATTTAGTTCAATGTTATATTAGAGTTTTAACTGAACATTCAAACTGCTTCAGCATCCATATTTGGGTACCTTATTTATTTATTTGTTTTCAATTTTATTAGGTGGTTCTATTGTCAAGGCCCCTGAACATGTGTCCATAGCAAATACTATTCTAAAATAGAGAAAATTAGTAGGCTGTTTCATGCATTTTAATACATTGACATTCCAAGCTTTTTGCTTAATGAAGCAAATATAGTGTCTAGGGGAAGAGAGAGAAAGAAAGAGAGAACAAGAGCACATTCTATTTTTCATGTGTATGTATGTGTGTGTGTGTGTGTGCATATATGTGTGTATGTATAAACAAATAAATATATTACAACATACATTAATTATTTTACAAACATCTTCCCTACTATTATCAGTGATTCTTTTTCTCATAATATGCATTTCTTTGTGATTGTTTCTCATTCTGTAGAAAAAGGATAACCTTAGGCAAGTGTTTTACCTTTCTGGGTGTCAATTTCATTATCATTATCTGAGACGTGCAGTGAGTGCATGAAGCAATCTCTTCCAATTCTAGAAGAAAAAACATACATCCCACTTTCGTAAGGTCAACAATGTTTAAGATCCTGTTAAATATGCAGATGTTTGAATAATCCCTAGAACTGATATTAAATTAATTTCCTATCTCCAGAGTTAAAGGGAAGACTTTAGTTGACATAACAAGCAGAACAATCCAGTGCAATGCTCAGTACTCCTTAATAAATATTTGAGTACTCACTTCCTTATAAAGGATAATCCGTAAGTACAGGTACCCCTGGTTATACAAAATTTTATAATTTAAACTGAAATATTAAGTGACTACTATTATTTAAGCTGAATTTTTGCTATCTCAGCTGAATCCTTGTACTGAGTGATAATAATCACATTTGAATTAGCCTAGCCATGCAAGTTGCCACAGCCAGGGTTCTTCGCATATCTGCATATGATTTCAAATCCCTGTATTCATCATCAGGGCCTTTTCCTTTGCTTACTAAAAATGTATTGAAAGGTAATCTTTCCATATATCTCTATAACTATCCTGGAGGACCTTCTATAACTTTAGAGATTTTGCCTAGTATTTGGATTAGGTATATAGATGTAGTTCAGCTCCTGGAAGCTGTGGGTTGGTTGCCAAATCACAAAAGAAAGGAATGTCTCCCAAAAAAGCCAGTGTTTAAGAATGTGGGGAGTGGGTAGGCAGTTTCTGCTCCCCAAATCATAGAATTAAGGGACATTTGATCATCTTTGGATATAAATTTTATCAAACAAATGTACAGTTGATGAGAACACACATAAACACAGTAATCTTAAAAATTCAAATAAATTCCAATCAACAACTTTGAAGATAATTTGATTGCGATATTGAATAAATCTAAAGAAATCATGTGCTGGTCAGAAGTACAGATTAAACAAAAAAGTATCAAGGAAGGTCACCAAGGTAGATATTGGCAAAGCTCATCTAAGCACTCTCTTGAAAAAAGTAAATATTTTTTCTTAGACTTTTAGTGTAATTATATAGAAAGTCCTTCCTGATGCTCTATTAGAGGAGGTAAGAAGATATGATCTCCACTGAGGTTGATCTCCTCCTCAACTCAAACTACCATAACTATAGGTTATCCTCTCTAGCTTCCATTCAGCATGAAGCATCCAGTGGCCTCAGAGGGATTATGGCAATGAGAATGCAAAGAAAAATTTTCTAGGCAATGCTCAACTTTAAATTTCAAAGCATACTTTGGAAACACAAGACAAAGACTCGGGTTTCCTTAGAGAACAGAGCTGGCCCTGTGCTAAACAATACCCATAAAAGAATAAACATCACCCAGGAATTTTTTAAATATAAATTTAGACTAGATGAAGAATCCATGGACTAAGGTTGGAGTATATGAGAGGAGAAGCAATACACCACTGTGCATGCTAGGAAAGTGTTTGCTCTCCATTTCCAGACCCCGTTTCGGAGGGGCACTGAACTCTATTTGTTAAAGTAATTCTTGCTGCAGCAGCCAAATATGGAGACGCAATACAATAGTATTTTATTTCTTATGCAATAGTCCAAGGAGGTGGGTCTGATTGGTGGGCAGCTTTTCTCTATGTGGTGACTCACGTACCCCGGCTCCTTCCATTTTGGGGGATTTTCAGTTCCCTAGAGCCTTGGCATCCAGTAGCTAAAAGGGAAAACAGAAACTGAAAAATTCCTACCCGCTTCTTATAAATCCTGGCATAGAAATGAGATACATTATTTCCATTAATATTCAATTGGCAAGAATTAGTCACATACCCTCAACTAGATGTAAGGGGAACTTGGAAACTCAGCCCCTGGTTATATAGCCTCATCACAGCAATAACTCCAAATTGTGGCAGGAAAAGCATGATATTTTGGTGGACAGCTGGCCGTCTCTACCACTAATGAGCTTGTAGGTTTGGGCCCTCAGACACAGTCAACATGTACCCTACTTTCCATCTGTGGCTCTGGAGGGTGATGATATTTGCGGAGGCTCCCCATATTAGAATGATGAAGTAGTAGCAGTCAAGAGGAAATGGCAATATAGCTTATCTAGGGAGAAGAGTTTAAAGACATCCCCTGGCCACCAGCACCCTCCCATGAAGTTTCCTGTGCCTTCAGAGTGACATGGGAGAGCATGCAAAAATTTTCCTGTGTACCTACAAACCCTCCTCCAGAGGGGCACAAATGTAATGGAAAGAACGATGACAAGGTCCTGGATATAAGATGAAAGGAAGCCAGGGAATGCTGCCAGTACCATTCAAAGGGAAGAAGTGGGAATGGGTCCGTTTCAGCAGATGCCAGCAATGTAGAAAACGATGACCAAGGACCAAATAAGTCAACTTCCTTAGGTTTAGAAATAAGCAAAAGGAAGAAGAAAAAGAGAATAATTTTGGATTGTTCTGAGTCTACCTTCAATTCAGTATGTTTATTTTGAATTGTCAGAAATTGATTCTGCTACCAGGCATAATGAGACTCAAGCTAGAAATTAAGGGCAATTAAATAAAGTTACTTTTTTGAGGAACATATTCAAGATTATAGTTTGAGATTTAGTCAGTACTACATGTATAATCAATTTTCTTAGTGTGGTTGCGTACTCCCCAAGAAATTTTTTAGTTTTTAATATTCTTACCAAGCTTCACTGTCTACTCTGAATATATACAGTAGTCAGAATATACATAGTATAATATTTATCATGTAAAGTATCATGTAACACAAGTTATATTTATGTTTACATATGTACAGTTATATTTCTCCGTGTAAATTAGTTAACTAAATAAACACTTTTTAAAAATTGTTTAAATCAATCACTGTCATATGTCCAGTGGTGTTCTAGATTCTGATGATATAGCAATGAGTTACACAGACAAAACCTCTGCTGTCATGGAATTTACCCTCTATTAAATAAGTAGAATTTGCATTCTAATAAATAAGAAAGTTGACAAAGTAAGTAAAATATAAAGTTGCATCATATGGTGATAAGGGCTATAGAAAAAGTAAAAAGCAGAGAAGGTAAGAGGTAATGGGGTCAGGTTAGGGAGACACTACATTTTAATTATGTTTTTATCTATGCAATTTTTATTTTATTATAAATTGACAAATTATCATTGTGTGTATTTATGAGGTACAAAGTGATGTTATGATATATGAATATAAATGTGGAATGATTAAATCAAACTAATTGACATATATATTCATCACCTCAAATACTTATTTTTTTTGTGGTGAGAA
Organism: Cacajao melanocephalus; assembly: GCA_963573385.1. Taxonomy (NCBI): domain Eukaryota; kingdom Metazoa; phylum Chordata; class Mammalia; order Primates; family Pitheciidae; genus Cacajao; species Cacajao melanocephalus. The sequence goes on along the minus strand of CAUYLG010046518.1, from coordinate 3,555 downwards.
CCTTTGAAATTTACTCTCTCTGTAGTTTTTAAATATACAATACATCATTAACTGTAGTCATCATGCTGTGCAGTAGATGTGAAAAAACTCATTCTTATCTGATTGAAACTTTGTCCCCTTTGACCCCATCTCCCCAACCCTAACCCCCAGCTTCTGGTAACCACCATTCTACTCTCTACTTCTGAGTTAAATTGTTTTGGATTTCACATGCAAGTGAGATCATGTGGTATTCGTTCTTCTGTGCCTGGCTTATTTCACTTAGTGTAATATTTTTCAGGTTCATCTGTGTTGTCACAACTGACAAAATTTCCTTCCTCATTTTAAAGGATGAATAACATTGTGTATGCATGCCACATTTTTTAAATCCATGGATCTACTGATAGACATAGGTTTATTTCATATTGATTATTAAGAATGCAGATATATCTTCAACATACTGGTTTTAAATCTTTAGTTTTTAGAGGAACCTCTATACAGTTTTCCATAAATGGCTGTACTAATTTACATTCCACCAACAGTGCTTAAGAATTCCCTTCTCTCAATGGGATCCAATTAAACTAAAGAGCTTCTACACAGCAAAAGAAACTATCATCAGAGTGAACAGGCAACCTACAGAATGGGAGAAAAGTTTTGCAATCTACCCATCTGACAAAGGTCTAATATTCAGAATTTACAAGGAAATTAAACTTACAAGAAAAAAAAGCAATCTTATCAAAAAGTGTGCAAAGGACATGAATAGACTTCTTAAAAGAAAACATTTATGTGGCCAAAAAACATAAAAAGAGCTCAACATCACTGATCATCAGAAAAATGCCCATCAAAACCCTGATGAGATATCATCTCACACTAGTCAGAATGGTGATTATTAAAAAGTCAGAAAATAAATGCTGGTGAGGTCGTAAAGAAATAAGAACTAAATTTTACACTGTTGGTGGGAAGTAAATTTTTTCAAACATTGTGGAAGACAGTATGGCAATTCCTCAAGAATCTAGAACCAGAAATACCATTTGACCCAGCAATCCCATTACTGGGTATGTACCCAAAGGAATATAAATTATTCTACAAAGACACATGAACATGTATGCTTATTGCAGCACTATTTGCAATAGCAAAGACATGGAACCAACCCAGATGCCCATCAATGATACACTGGATAAAGAAAATGTGGTACATATACACCATGGAATACTATGCAGCCATAAAAAGAATTGAGATCATGTCCTTTGCAGGGACATGGATGAAACTGGAAGCCATCATTCTCAGCACACTAACACAGGAACAGAAAACCAAATACCACACATACTCATAGGTGGGAGTTGAACAATGAGAACACATGGACACAGAGAGGGAAACATCACACACCAGGGCCTGTCAGTCGGGGAGGGGTCAGGGGAGGGAACTTAGAGGATGGGTCAATAAGTGCAGCAAACCACCATGGCACACGTATACCTATGTAACCTGCAAGTTCTGCACATGTTTCCTATTTTTTTTTAAAGAAATTTAAAAGAAAAGAATTCTCTTGTCTCCATGTCCTTACCAACACTGTTATCTTTTGCCATTTTGATAACAGCCACTCTGACAAGTGTAAGGTGATAGCTCATTGTGGTTTCAATTTGCATTTCCCTAATTATTAGTGATGGTGAGCATTTTTTTCAAATACCTGTTGGCCATTTGTATGTCTTCTCTGAAATGAGAAATTCCTATTCAGGTTCTTTGCCCAAATTTTAATTTGTTTATTTGTTTTCTTGTTGTTAAGTTGTTTAAGTGCCTTATATATTTAGGACATTAATCATTCATCAGCTATATGGCTTGTGAATATCCTTCTACCATTCCTAGATTGTCTCTTTATTAATTTTTTCCTTTGCTATGCAGAAGCTTGTTTGATGTAATCACATTTGTTTATTTTTTTTCATTGTTGATTTAGCTTTTGGGGTCAAATCCCAAAAAAATCATTGCTCAGACCTATGTCATGTAAGTTTTTCTCCATGATTTCTTCTAGTAGTTTTACAGTTTCAGGTCTTATATTTCTTATTGAGTTTGAGTTGATTTTTGTATATCATGTGAGATAAGCGTTTAATTTCATTCTTCTGCAGGTTGATTCCTAGCACCTTTTAATGAAGAGACTGTTCTTTTTTCATCTGTGTTCTTGGCACTTTTGTCGAAAATCAATTGAATGTAAATGTGTTGGTTCATTTCTGGACTCTCTATTCTGTTATATTACTTAATGTGTAGATTTGTATGTCCATATTATGCTGTTTTAATTACTATAGCTTTGTAATCTAGCTTGAAATCAGGTAGAGTGATGCTTCCCCCTTGTATTTTTTTGTTCAAGATTGGCTTGTCTATTCAGGTGTGTGTATGTGTGATTCCATATGAATTTTAGGATTCTTTTTTCTATTTCTGAGAAAAATGACATTGAAATTTTTATAGGGATTGCATTGAACCTGTAGATTACTTTGGGTTGTATGGACATTTTAACAATGTTAATTATTCCAACTCATAAACATGGAATATCTTTCCATTTCTTTTGTCTTCTTTAATTTCTTTCATCCATGTTTTAGAGTTTTCAGTGTACAAGTCTTTCACTTCTGATGTGGTTTGGCTTTATGTCCCCGCCCAAATCTCATGTCAAATTGTAATCCCTGGTGTTGGAAGAGGGGCCTGCTGGAAGGTGATTGGATTGTGGGGATGGTTTCTAATGGTTTAGCACCATCTCCTGGTGCTGCTTATTTAGAAGTGTGTAGCACCTCCCCCATCTCTCTCTTTCTTCCCTCTGCTCTGGCCATGTGAAGACTTGCTTTGCTTCTCCTTTGCCTTCCACCATGATTGTAAGTTTCTTAAGGCTTCCGCAACTGTGCTTCCTGTATAGCCTACAGAACTGTGAGTCAATTAAACCTTTCTTCTTCATAAATTACCCTAAATTACCCAGTCTGTCTCAGGTAAACCTTTTTTCTTCATAAATTACTCAGACAGCATGAGAACAAACTAATGGAACCTCATTGGTTGAACTTACTATATATATATATATGTATATATATATATGTATATATATATATGTATATATATATACATATATATAGTAAGTTTATATATATATATATTTGCATTTTATGTTTTGGGGTACATATGAAGAACATGCAAGATTGTTGCATAGGTACATACATGGCAATGTGGTTTGCTGCCTTCCTCCCCATCACCTATATCTGGCATTTCTCCCCATATTATCCCTCCCCAACTCCCCACTCCCCACTGTCCCTCCTCTAGTCCCTCCCACAGACCCCAGTGTGTGATGCTCCCCTCCCTGTGTCCATGTGTTCTCATTGTTCAACGCCTGCCTATGAGTGAGAACATGCAGTGTTTGATTTTCTGTTCTTGTGTCAGTTTGCTAAGAATAATGGTTTCCAGAGTCATCCATGCCCCTACAAAGGACATGAACTCATCGTTTTTTATGGCTGCATAGTATTCCATGGTGTATATGTGCCACATTTTCCCTGTCCAGTCTATCATCTATGGGCATTTGGGTTGGTTCCAAGTCTTTGCTATTGTAAACAGTGC